>JABEXW010000503.1:0-44747 GCA_013266185.1 Fusarium sarcochroum | reverse complement strand
CTTAGGGTAAAGATCGACTAAAGTACTTAATTTATTTTATCATCTCTTAGCTAAAGTTAGGTGAAATAGCAATTATTTACTAACCTACCTGCCTATATTATTCAGGCCTCAATTATAACCAAGTCACAGACCGAGTCAAATACACAACGACATATCCCCTCAACACTGTCCATACAGACAAGCTACAGGAATCTTCCTTGTATTTAATCTATCTAATGTTACAGGCTGGCAATCCAGACGTATCGCCAATAAAACGCGCGCACCTCTCCGATCACGTTCGTCTAAATGCTTCACGGTGCAGCACCCGCCAGAACAGTGTCTTCCTTCTTCAAACCCGCCCATTCCCAGCACGCTCTCCACAGAGCGTCTCTCTTCTCGACATCCTTGCTCGCTGCGGTCTCTTCGTCGCGGCGCAAGCCTACGAAGTATCCCGAACGACCCTTGAAGCTATCACCAACACTTATTTCAGCGAGATCTCGGCCTGCTTCTACCGATGGTCGTACACTGCTGGTTACGTGCTTTAACAGTGGCAGTAGTAAGCTTACAATGCCGAACAAGATGCGTATGTGGAGCTTTTGGACCGAGGTTGCGCGCGAGTCGACCATGCCGGCGGGGTCCATTGTTATAGCTGTCATTCCAGATAGACCTGGTGTCTGGGATACAAGTTAGCTTTGAGATACCCATCAAGTGATAGTGTAAGGTAGCTTACCTTTTCTAGCTTGGAGTTGAGATCATGCATAAACATGACATTAGCCAGCTTAGTATTCCCATATCGCTGGAATCCACGATCATGTTCCTCGCCAGGTTTATCCGCATGAGGCTTGATCAACAATTCCACATCATCTGGAATCTTCGCCCGTAGATTATACAGCGGATGCGGTCTATCAGTATAATGCGCGTTCGAACCAAGCATCACAATTCTCCCATCCGACGCCATAGATCCAAGAAGCTTGAGAACAAGGAGATAATGCGCCAGATGGTTCACATGAAACGTCCTCTCGAACCCATCAGATGTGAAACACTGTTCCGTCAAGGAGCTTGTAAAAGCATTGCACACGATGGCTTTAATACGCGGTATTTCCCCATCGGCGACACGCTTGGCTGTTTCTTCGGCGAAGGTGCGCACGTTGGAGAGTACGGAGAGGTCGAGCGCTTGGATGTGAGCGCGGGAGGTTTTGTGCGAGGCGATGAGCTTGGAGAGTTTGGCAGTGTTGGGGTCGGAGGTGGATGGGTTGCGGACGGTTGCGAGGAGCGTGTGGGATGGGTAGGCGGAGAGGATTTCGGAGACGAAGCCAAGGGCTGCAGAGCCGTTTGCTCCTGTTATTATAACGGTGCCGGTCATTGGGATAGTGTTTTGGGGCTTGGTGTAAGTGCTTTTGTAGTGGAGCTCGCGATGTCTTGGAGGTGTGCTACAAGAATGGCTCTCATCGACTGCCACTGGACTTTTAGAAGAGATTATTATCCGCCTTTTTATATTCTACAGGCAGATTAACCTTTCCATCTATTTTGATATATTCTGGGTATTCATTTGCTCTGCGGAGCTGGCAACGGAGCTCCGGCCTAGACGGAGTTCCGCGGAACTCCCAGGAGTCCCAGGAACTCGGCCTCCGGGAATACCATCTTTGGAGTATCTTACTCAATTTCCCTATAAACGGAGTTCGATTTCTGAATGACCAGCTTCCTTAAACTCTAAATTCAAGGCATGGGTCGTAATTCTTTTGGGAGGTGCCAAAAGAGCGTTGGTCAGCGTGGCAAGCTTTGCCTAGCCTACTCTTTAAGTTCTCACTCCAGATTCCAAATGTGATGCTAAATCAGACTCACTTACAAACTCCCAACCTCCTCTGTCGATGCTGCTACTGTTCTTCTTCTATTGCTAATATTCTGTTCGGACATGTCAAGATGCCGAGCTTCAATTCTATTACCATCTTGATTGGTCAGTGTGACCTCATTATTATCCACATCGCAACTTTTCAACTCTTAACCGCCTGATCACTCACTTCAGATCTTTAACAACACCACGACAAACAACTACAATGGCGGATAGAATCAGATACAACCAGTCTCAGCTGGAGAAGTACTACGACCGGATCGCTCTTCCAGAATCGGATCGCCAATACAACATCAGCAACCTCTCATCCGACACACAACTTCAGTTCCTCTTCCGTCTACAAAATCAGCAGCTCATTACCGTTCCATTTGAGAATCTTACTCTTCACTACTCATGGCACCGTGTCGTCGATGTCAACGCAGATCATCTATACGGCAAGATCGTTGGCGAGAAGCGAGGCGGTTACTGCATGGAGAACAACAGCTTCTTCCACACGGTTCTTCTCTCACTGGGATACGACGTTTACACGGTTGCTGCGAGGGTGCATAACCCCACTACAGGCAGATATGGCGGAATCACACATTGTCTCAACGTCGTCACGATCGGGGAAAACTCTTATGCAGTTGATGTCGGGTTTGGGGCACGCACTCCCACGATTCCCTTGCAGCTCACCGAAGAGGTTCGTGATCGCTCAGATACTGGGCAGATGCGGTTACGCTACGATACCATCCCGCAGTATCTGAATAAAAAGCAGAAAGTTTGGATATACGAATACCGATCTCGCGATGGAGCAGATTGGGTCCCCCAATGGTGCTTTATAGACCATGAAGTTCTGCCAGAGGACATTCGCGTTATGAATATGTCTCCCTCAAAAAGCCCCTCTAGCTTCTTTACATACAAAGTCGTCGGCGTTCTATTCACTTCTGAAAAGGAAGATTACTCCGATGAGGGTGTAAAAACAGATATGACATTGAAGGAAGCAGGCGGTGATATTGATGGTGGATTGATTATAGATGGGAATGTCTTCAAGTACCGCAAGGGAGGCGTTGTTAAATGGGAACAGACTTTTAAGACTGAGGATGAGCGTCTAGAGGCGTTGAGTGAATACTTTGGCGTTGAGTTAACGGGGGAGAATCAGAGGGCTATCAAGGGAACTGCTGGCGCGATAGCATGAATGTAGTTCCTGATAGGGTTGAGATATGTACATTGTCTGTCTTATCAGACGTCCTCTTTTTTAGAAGTATATATAGTATATAACTACAAGAGAAACTGCAATTTAGACCACGCTCAGGTTCCGGGAATGCGGCGTAGTCAAGATCTGGTACAATCTCTACTGCAACTCTATATCGTCCAAAATAGCCCACGCCATAGAAGGACTTAACTCAGCATTACTTTGGCCATAAGGCATGTTGTCCTTGGCCAGCATCGCACGAGACACCTGTCCCTTGGCCCGCCGATCCAGTTGTTTAGTCACATGGAGCAGCGTCCAGAACGGATCTTTTGGCAAACAACTCTTCATATCCTGAAATATCCCAAGGCAGTCGTCCAGCAGCTTACGGTCTTGTGCGACGCAAGCATGGTCTGGAAACTCGATCATATTGACGATGAGAATAACGAGGCATGAGTATGAGCCGCAGGTGAGAAGCCTGTTCTTTTGTTAGTATAGATATGAATCTAGTTGTGGTGGTCTTGGCATAATATTACCAGAGTATGTACTCAGTTGGTCGTCGCATAGTGAGTAGGTCTGTGCAAAGCCTGCTGTACTGAGTGCATTCTGTCCATCCCGACGGCAGCGGCGCCAGACTCGCCCTCCTCACCTCACCATCGACCCCGTCGTCATTGATCTCTATCACAGCTGGTGATAGATATCGGCTCACTCTAGTGATCCACTCATCTTCAAACGTGAAGATAGATTGAATCTTGATGCGACATTCTAAATGGCGGTACCACATGGTCATCATGATATTCGTCGCTGTTGGAGACAGTCGCTGTTTGATGCTCTCTGCATCTTGTAGCTCGGGAGGTATTCCCTTGACCCATTCGGCTAACATCCCCTCTATTCGAATGATGGCGGTTGTTCTTTGCTCTTGTGTGAGTTTCTGCACCTTGAGGCTGTAAAGAAGATCGTGTGCTTTTCCCTGGATGTAGGCAAGCTGTGCACGTGTACGCAGGTAGTTAAACTGGGTGCTGTTTGTGGGGGAGTTGATAACTCCTAGGTTGTCTTCCGGATCTGTTTCTAGACAGTCCATGTCGGCTTCGCTATCGAGTTGATTATAAGGGCATCTGGATCGCATAGCTAGTTCCTATAAGATATGAGTATCAGTCACTAAGGGATGGCTCGTCAACATACCCTGTCATAGATGTAGTAGAGCCAAAATAGACGACATCTTTGCAATTTTCCTGCCCTTGATAGCCCAGTGAGTGCTTGTTTCGAATTTAGCCGTAGAGTCTGAGCAAGACGGACAACGCTTCCGACCAACACAATAGATAGTCGATTTTCAGAAGAGCCTTGGTATAGTATGACCATACCCAGAAGCACTTGTAGTCCCAAGAAGTCCTCGACTCGTGTCATCATTTCGGACATGACAGACCGAACGTTCCGAACGCACTGAGCATACGCTAAATCATCCATAGGGCGTCCCTCAAGGACTCGGTAGTTGATGGCCAGGACAACATTGATAGCGGCCCATGACACCATGGACCGTTTATTCGAGAAGGAGAACCAGTCAAGAAGCATACGCATAAACGCGTTTTCCTCAAATAAGGGAATTATCACATTGTAGTTACGGAAGTAATTGTCCACGAGTGGAAGAATCTCTGGTAGAGGAGCAAGCTCCAAATGATCTGCTGTCGCGACAGTCGCTGCTTGTAGCATGGAGTCTGTGGATGCTGTGCCAAGGTTATTCGTGACCTCTGGAGGTGCTTGGGCTGGTGAGTGAATCCATTCTGCCGGATCAAAGTCTTGTAGATCAATATCTAGTAACTGCTGTGTTTCTAGAGTAGGCGGCTTTGGCCCTGCGATCTCAGTAATAAGAGTTTCAATATTAGCCAGACGCTCCTCGAGAGCTTGGATGCGATCGGATCTTGCGCAAGGTTAGCACCATAGTTATGGCAATAACTAGGGAATGAGGTTTCGTACTGAGCAGACGACGACGGTGTAGGCGTAGACCCGCCATTGCGTGGGGACGCTCTTCTTCTACTCACGACGGTAGTCTTGCAAGTGATACCGTAAAGAGTGCAGTTAGAGCACGTCGGTTTGCGTCCATCGCATTTGATCTTCCTCGAGACGCAATAATCGCATGCTGACGGAAGTGTCGGGTCAGCCTCTATTTTATGAGAATCTAGTGCAACGATTTACCTTTTCGTCTACTTGTCTGGGCAGTAATTTCCATCACTATTGACTTTTCTCAGGGCTTTAGATAAAGACTGCGGGCCTGGCTGTGCTCGGGCAAAGATCAACTATTTTCGCGTTGTTGAGATATTGCATGACAAATGCAGCGGTGGGCAGGGAGAATTATTGGCCTAATTTACAGTGCTATCAGCCACCCGGAGTAAGCAGTAAGCCGCCAAGATGTCGTCAATTCGCCCACAGCTCGACTGTTTACCCTATTGTGGTAAAGACGAGCAAAATGTCTTGAATACTACCCAATTCATGTGCTTACTCGCATATGATCTCTCAGTCGTGTTGTTGTATGAGACCTGGCCAATCCCAACGTAATTGCCGAGTTGAGTGGTTTCATAGCAACAACCTTATTTTCACGACAGAGCCTCGGGGAGAAAGCTTTGGATCACAAACGTGGCACTAAGCATTTTGGAGGGGCGGAAAATTGTTGAAACGCACCCGATACGATCGCGAATTATTTTCGTGCATGATGAATCATGGAAAGATAAGGAAACATCCCTTTTGTGGGGTCCGACACATAATATTCGTATCTAGCCCCTGATCATCATGTCCAAGAACATCAAACTCCATTTTTATTTGCGGTCCAAGCGCGAAAGCACAGCTCTAGATCTATCGCATGTGCAAGTCTAGTCTATCGTTTATGTCTATCTTTGTCTCGTCATGGAACGAGCCCCGGAGATCTACTCCTTGGCCCAACGCATAGCACCCTTGTTGGTGGGGTCGTGCTCAACATACTTGAGGGACCCGAAGATGGTCCACAGCTGTCCCAGGAAGTTGCGGTCATCGTGGCAGTAGTGGTCTCCGATAACGGGCTTGATGGCCTCGGTGGCCTCGTCAGCCTTGTAGAAGGGGATCTTACTAGAAGGGGTTAGACATTTATTGGGTTCAATTGGTGAGAAGGGCAACTTACGGGAACAGGTGATGGACAACGTGCTTCTCAATGATGCCGTGGAAAAGGTGCTTGCCAATGAAGCCAAACTCACGGTCGACGGTGGCGAGAGCACCCTTGACGTAGGTCCAGCCCTCGGCGGTGTAGTGAGGAAGCTCGGTGTGGTGGTGGTGGAGGTAGGTGATGGCAACTAATGCAATGTCAGTAACAGTCCAGCGCAGTTCATCATAATCTCAAAACTTACCGAGCCAGTGGTGAACCCAGAAGTAGGGAACAGCGTAGAGGAAGAGCATGGTCGAAACACCGACTTGCTTGGAGGCATAGTACAGAGCGGTACCCATCAGAGCCAGACCGATATCGGTGATGAAGATGTAGAGGGCCTCGTTAGGACGGAAAACAGCGCTGGTGGGCTCAAAGTGGCTGACGCGGAACCACTTGGCCAGACCAGTCTTGGGCTCCCACTGCTTGCTGCCCTTGCCAGAGCTGGCGTTGAAGAGGAGGTATGCCTGCCATCCGAAAAGCTGGTGGAAGACGAGCTTGATGGACTGAGCAATGGGGGTATCCTCAAAGAGCTCGCCGATGTCCATGCCACCAACGGTGAGCGACCTGGAAGGCTTGGGCTGAGTAGCGGGGACAAAGGCCATGTCGAGATCCATGTGGCCAGTGAAGCGGTGGTGGCGGTGGTGAGAGTACTTCCAGCTGAAGTAGGGGACGAGGAGGAACGAGTGGAGGGCCCATCCTGTGACATTGTTGGTCTTTCCGTGGAGCGAGAAGGCACCGTGGCCGCACTCGTGGCCGAGAATCCAGACACCGGTGCAAACGAGACCCTGGACGAAGCCGTAGACCATCCAGGCGGCGAAGCGGAGGCGCTGGTCGGGAATGTTGGGGATGTATGTGAGGGCGGCCCAGACCAGGGTCGACACCATGGTCAAGTCGCGGACGACATAGTAGTAGGAGGTGAGGAGCGAGGGCTGGAAGCAGTGGGCGGGAATGGCATCCTTGATTGTCTTGATATCGGGGAAGACAGGCTCAGAGGTGGCCTCGATAGTGACCTGGAGAGGGACACAGAGTCAGTATAGCTACGTGGAGGGGGGACGAGCTTCACCGACTTACCTTGGGGAGGTCCTCAACCACAACAGTGGTGGCAGTTCGTTGTCTAGTCGCCATTGTAGCTTTGGCTGTAGAAGTCAAGTCACAAGAGAGATGAGAGTACAAGCCAGCTGCTTCACACAAGATCAATTGAACGATCAATGGCAAAGAGAGTGAAGTTGAAGAAGAAAGAAGAAGGGAGGGAAGAAATTCTCGGAGCTCTCTGCCCCAACAAGGTCTTCATATTTTATTTCTACACAGGCAGAGCCATCCCTCTTTTTCCCGCCTTGACCCAATCCAGCGATAGCATACGAAAAAAAAAAAAGAGGGAACTTCAAAACACGCTTCCAAGGGCCCCATGCTTGAGAAGGGAATAGGGGTCCAGACTCCGTTTGACCAGGCTTAGGCCAATGAGGCCAAGGCCACGGGCCCACGATGCGCAGGAGATCATGGAGAGCGAGAAGGAGACGTGTTCACGATGTGGAGACGTAGACCCTATTTCGATGGAGAAGCTGTGAGCTTAGCACAGAGGCAAATAACCCCTCGGTTAGCAAGGGGACCTTGTAGCGGGCGGATAAAGGAGTTTTTGTTGAGCCCGCCTCTGTTGCGGTGAGGGCCAAGAGAGGCAAAGAAGTTAAACAAGGATGAGGCCGAAATTTCTCGTACAGTACAAACAAGATCTAATCTCAGATGAGGTTTGGGTTTCCTGAAGAGTGGAGCACAACGAGATAAGGATCTAACAATTAATCCTCTCCTGAGTGGTCACGTTATTCTAGCGTGGGGGATTCTTCTGGAATAAGAGTTGTTCCGTGCTTCGAATTCTCGAAATTTTCATGTGTCAGGGGGAATTGAGTCGTGCAGGCCGAGGCGGACCAAGGGAGCGTAAGAGCCGGGGCCAAGGTATAGCGCCTCTCCCCCGAGTCAAGCTTGTTTCGAGTCAAGATTCACTGTAAGGGAGGCCTAGAGTGGTCCATGATTCAATGCCATTCTATTATTGCGTTTGTTTGTCGTGTCTCCTTGACATCCATCAAGGGCCGATCTCTGTATCTATATGTATAATGTGCGCACTATGTACTGTATGAAATAACTAACCTAACCAGAGAAACACCGACGTACCATTGGTCTTTGCGCTTTAATTTCATCGACATGGGCTCCCTCCGTATGCTATCCTCCTCGTACATTATCGTTACAATTCGTTATTAAATGTCGCATCCCAATTCTGTCTCCTCTTTTAAAAAATGAATGACGCGACAAAGACCAGGCACGTGTAAATAGTGGTAAAGGTGTATTCCAGCTCAAACCACGCCGCCTGACCGCCGAATGCAATCTTCTTGCTCTGCTGCGTGGGATGCGCCACCTGCGTCTTGGGATCGCGGTTAAGAAGATCTTCGCGGTCGGGCATCGCAGGCGGATCGATGGCGTAGGAAATGGGCGTCCAGAGAGAACTGCAGATGAAGATGAAGGTAAGGGGAGGCCAGAAGGCGTGGGTGAGAAGGGCGGTGAGAGTATCGCGGACTGTGTCGGTGGTGACGAATGATCGGAATGAGGTGAGGCACACGGCGACAAGAGTCAGGTAGACAAACGCCAGATGGAAGAAGGCCATATAGTTCACGAGGATGCCCCAAAGTCGTCGGAACATGTTCTTTCGGAGCTTGGCGTCACGTTCGTTGAGCGCTGAGCCGAGGGAGCCTGTGGGCTTGAAGGCTTGTGTCTGACCACCGAGCCACGTCGGGAGGACGAAAGATCGAATGATGCACAGCGCAATGTAAGGCGACATCCAAAGCTGGTATCGAGAACCTCGCTGGCCGGTGTGGTAACCAGCAGGAATGAACAGAGCAAACTCGCAAAGTCTGTTCGAGATGACAGACGCAAAGCAAGCTCGCACCAACCACCGGAGCTGCTCGTTAGTAGCATAGGCGACAAGAGGCTTCTGCATGATCAAGATAATCGGAATGGCGAACATAGAGATGGTGAGAAGAACAGTGTACAGACTCAGCGAGGCATACAAGAAGCCAGAGAATCGCTGGGCAGTCGTCATTTGTCGCACCTGGTCGCCCCAAAGACAGAAGTTGAGCTTGAACGAAGTGTCGACAGTTCCAATAGCCCATCGCGTACGCTGCTTGAGATGACCACCGTAATCCTCAGGAACGGTACCGAATTGGAGGGGCTCGTGGATGAAAGCAGTCTTCCATCCCTTGCCAAGCATCAGTGTAGAGGTAGCGACATCCTCAGCCAGAGAACCAAGAGGGAAGTTGCCAATCTCATCAAGAGCCTCTCGTCGAGCTACGTAGCCGGAACCAGTGCACCAGGCGACACCAAGAGCATCCTTGATGGGCTCAATAACGTGCACGAAGAAGTCGAGACTCTGGGCGAGAGGATCGGAGGGAGGAGTGTTGTAGAAGAGCTGAGGCGGACAAGCGAGAGCCATCTTGGGATCGATGAGCATGTGAGGGAGAATAGCACGGAGCCAGTCACGCTCGGGAATCTAGATATGTAAGTACAATTCTCATACAATGCACGGAGTAGAGGGAATTTACCATATCAGCATCAAGAGCTGCCATGAACTGACCAGCACCTCCCGGCAGCTTATGAACCTCGTCCAAGCCATAGTTGAGGTTACCAGCCTTGAAGTGATGAGGCTGTCCGGGGATCTTGACTCGAGCCATGTAGTACAAGTTGGGATAAGTCATGGCCAATCTGACACAAGCCTCCTCAAGACCAGAAGATTTACCATCGTCAAGCACGATAACTCGGTAACGATCGCGGGGATAATCCAGATCACACGCAGCTCGAACCGTATCCATAACCAGCTCATCGTCCTCACCACAGCAGGTAACAAAAGCATCGACAGTGGGAACATCGTTACCCGTCAATCTCAACTTCGGGCGCTGTCGCTTCTTCATCGACCACATAGTCCAAGTGTTATGCATCAGCGACGGAATCGCCACAGCAATCTCAACAGCGATAAACACCCACGCACCAGCATACGTCTCGCCAGCCGCGTTCTGCGCCCAGATAACACAGGCGACTCGCAGGGCGAGGTACGCCATGTAAAGGCCCGTGTTAGCAAACGTCAGGAACGGCACGAGCTTAAACACCCAGCGCTTCCAGCCCTTCCAGATGTCCGAGTCATCGCGCTTGTGCACGTGCTGGATGGAGTCCGAGTCGACGATGTAGTCCTTGGACAGCGTGTTGTTGCTGCTGGGCGGCGAGAGACCGCCGGATCCGGAGCCCGGGAGGAGGGCGGCCAGACTCAGGTGGCTCTGGTTCTGCTTGTCGAGAGAATAGTCAGTGACACTGGAACCGGCATCGTGGGAGAAGGTGCGGGTGCTGGGTACCATGAGGCTGGACTGTCTCCAATCGACGGACGAGGCGCCCGGGTGGTGATGCAGTCGAGCGGGCGTCTCTGTACCGCCGATCGAGGGCGTTGCTGAGCGTGAGCCGCCCGGTGTGTCATTGAAGTACTGCCCGGGGCTGTTTGCAATGTGAGGAGGCCATTCAGGCGCTGGACTGTAGTCGTCAAAGTGCGCTGGCGACGGCTTGGCTGGTCTGCCTTGGTCTGTGATGGAGCGGCCCTGGTTGAAGTCTTCTTGAGAGGTCTGGTAGGGTGAGTAGGGTGTGTACGGCTGCTGTTGCTCTGGAGGACCGTAGGGAGAGTGAAGATCTTGTTGGAAATACTCTTGCTGTTGCTGTTGATGTTGGAACTGCTGCCGTTGCTCATGCTGTTGTTGATGTTGACGCTGCACGTCGATCTCTACCATCTCTCTATACTCCCTATCCTCCTCGCCATATCCGCGATGCCCGTTCATCTTGCAAGGCCCAGACGCATGCGCCGTCCTTGTTGTCGTCGACCCGTGTACAAAAGCAAGTCAATGAGAGAAGGGATTAACCAGGCTATTTGCTGGGCGATTACTTGGCGTGACTCTTGTCCCAAGGCTTGTGGTAACGAATGGCTAGTTATCAGAGCGAGAGGGTGAATAACTGTAGATGGAAAGGAAAGAAACACCAAGAGGTATTCAAGAACGAGAGAAGACAGCCGAGACGACTAAGAAGAAAGAAAACATGAGACGACCAAGGGAGAGGAGGAGAGAGAGGAAGGCAGAGGGCGTGTCATTTGAGTTCCAGAGAAAGACTGGCACGTCCCAGTCTTTACAAAGTATGTAATTCAATGCGGAATAGTCTACGGTACGGGAACGTTATTCTTGGAAGACAAGCTCCAGCCACCCCTTCACTTCAGTGACGGTACATTGTACAACACGAAGTATCGTATGGAACCGTACCGCACATACCGAGGAGTGCCGTGCGCAGGGCCTATCGTGTAGAACTAACGACTCTTAATGGACCGGCAAAGTCCTGGGGGTGGGTGTCGAACTCGTTATTGTTCCTGGACCCGTTCCCCATTCTCCCTCCCAGTGACATGCCGCTCTCGTATCGCGAGATCGTAGTGGATGGACATTCGCTATACGACTCCCGAACCAGGGTGATCCCGGTCTTAGATCAGGGGAACGTTCAGCTACACGATGCGCTATCAGCTGCCTCCGGACCCGACGTGATTGGACCCCGTTTCCTTTTTTATCTTTTTCGCTGGCATGCCGGCAATTCGCACAGGGGGTTTTGAGAGAGAGAGAGTTTTTTGGTCGCATGCAAGGGAGGGGGCGTGAGTTTACGAGGTACATGAGAGAAGGGGGATAACGACACCCAAAAAGGGAAAAATGCACATGTGTAAAGATAGACTCTGCCAGGTTAGATTAGGAGACGTGCTTTTGTTCGAATGTCGCACCAAAAGTTTGTCTTTTTTTTCTTCTGAGTGACCTTTGCTGTCTTTCGTTTTGTCCCCTCTCAAGCACAGCATCCCAAGTAATTTCTGTGTTTCGAGACGAGAGCGTTGGAGAAGAAGTTCTCAACTCACCTTCGTTCGAGCAACTTGACAGCCATGACAATTCGTTTCCTCGTTAACTTTGGCCTTTTGGCCCTTCCCATCGCCATCACTCTGGGCGTTCTTATCGGGCTGCAGAGTCAGAGAGAAGCGTCTGGCGGTCCTCCTCTGTTCAAGCCGGACCCCAAGCCTACGGATGGGGTCAAGAAGAAGAATGGTATAACCACCGAGCAGCATTGCCAAAAGTCTTATGGTATCCATCCCGATACCAAGGGCCAGGAATTCACACGTGAGTACATCTATTCATTTCTTAGAACAGAGATATCTCGTCTGCTCCTTTATCGGACATGCACCTTGCTGTCTTGCAGGCTTGGTGTCGGATGGCTGCTGTATCTCGTGCTACCTCACTCAACGACTGTGTTACTAACTGTCTGATGTAGTCAACCCTAACCAGTGGGGTTGGGATGAGGGTGATGACGGAAGCTTATGCTTATATGTAAGTCTCAATGGCTTTTCCTTATATCTAAATGATACTTCCCCAGATCTTCCCCTCAATCATCCTGGCACAACGTCTCGATTGCCGTTGACGAGTTCCACTTACCATGCTATCCCCATGTTGCTCTAAGATCCTAACATCCCGCAGGTTGACATCAACAACAACGAGACGTATGCCACCAAGACAACAGCACCTCGCTGGTCAGTCGTATGGGAATATCCTCAAGGTCCAGAGACAGCTCCTGTGCACGCCTTCCCTAACATCAAGGTCGACGGCGATGTCTTCCCAGCCAAGCTCAACACCATTGACAAGATCGACATCGACTTTGAGTGGACGTATGCTGTCGGCAACAAGTCTGCCAAGGGTTCTAAGCCCGCGACTAAGACCGATTTGACTGATCTCAAGGGCCATCTTCTCAACGCCAACGTCGCTATGGATATGTTCTTGGACAAGGACCCAAAGAAGGCACAGGACAGTGAGGATGCAGCGCACGAAATCATGGTGTGGTTTGCTGCCATTGGTCCTGCTACTCAACCCCTCGGTTTCAACGTCGATGGTTCCAACCCCCTCGCGACAAAGACTCTTCACGGCACTGAGTTGTAAGCTTTACCTCGTTACATGTTTTGACGTTAAGCTAACACATTCCAAGCAAACTTTACTCCGACATTAACCAGGCCAAGCAAAGAGTCTTGACATGGTACGTCGAGAAGCCAGCAGAAAAGTTCGACGGCGATCTTTGGCCTTTGATCGACGAGATCCTGTCCATGGACGACGACGACTACCCCTCGACCTCGGACTACATCGGCTACATGTCGTGGGGTACCGAAGCCTACTCGGTCAACACAACCGTCACATTCGACGTTTCCAGCCTGTCAATAAACGTGGCCAAAAAAGACTCTTAAGCAACGATAACTAGATAATGTCATTTTTGCATGTACCTACTACCTATAGAATAATGAAGGGCGTTTTAATTGGGATTGGATAGCAATTGTTTTGAATGCATACAAATATTGTACAAAGATGGTTTCGTGTACGCCACTTTCTCTTCTTGCCTGGCAACCAACAACGAGTGAAAACATCTCCCTTCCAAAGGGTTAATTACAAAACGCCATGGCTTGAGAAGTAAGGCTAGATTGCGGTGCGAGCGGAAGATCATGCTATTGCACACGCCATTGTACTGTGGGGAATTAACGATATCAATATTGGTCGCCGACTGTGGATCAACGAGACGGCGAGCGCGAATGTTGGTATGTATTTTTATCTTTTCTTTTTTTGCTGATGCTTTGGACATGCGGTTTTGAAGGGAGGGCACGTACCATGTCTCTCACATGGACTAGCATTTTCACAGGGTACATCGTGGGGAGTGGGTGTAACACGCTGATCATTGGGTTGAGTTGTGATGAACTTTGTGCTGTCGGGTGAACCGACGCGAACATCTGCAGTAAACAATTATCCTCTTGAGATTCTCATCCTGCTCATCTTTTCTCTTTAGAATCAGGATCAACCTCAGATCATAATAGACTCGTATAATACAGGGAGCAACCAACACGAGAAAGAAGTCGTCTAGGGTCGTCTATCAGTGACCCCGTGCACTGGATGACAGATGCCAAGGGTGCGCTGGAAGGGGTTGTTGGGTTGGTACCCGAGAAAAGCATCCTTGCAAGCCCTGCGCTGGCAACCCTGCCCTCAGCTGGCATGGGATGAGAACTGTATCGGTTCGGTTGTTGATGACTCAATGTCACGGTAGTATTCGTTATCATTGATCACGCTGTTATTCAGAGCGAAAACAAGATCAAGAGAAGCACAATTAAGTGCCAGAAACTCACCATTGCAGCGCAAAGTAATTGTTTGCTTTATTGACACCTTGTCAAGTTGGTTAGCTGACGGTTTCTCAACACAAGCGCCAACAAAAAACCCACTACACAGGCGCCACTTTGACTTTTCTTCCAGCATCAATGACATTTACAGGGTTACAGCGCAGGAACATGCGTAATCCACCATCAATTGAGAACAAAACGTCAGTCTGAGGTATACAAAAACTCTTAATGTCATGGATAGTTATTCTGCTCCGGGTGTTCCGCCATTGAGATGAAAGGCATTGTCGATCAGATCAAAGCGGGCATTATCTCCACGGTCTGATACAACAATACGAAGCTGGTAGCAAAAAGTCCAACGTGAAGTAAGCGCCGTTGTCTCATAGCTCCGACGCCAACCCATGATGGACTGGTCTCTCCGTTGGACCAAAACTCTACTGAACCTTTCAGCCGGTGGCATCTCCAGTGTCAACAAAGCCAGTTGAGCCACTCCCGCGGAGCTCTGCTCAAGACTTGACAATGACACGTTCTTGTGGGAGTTTAAATTTTTCTTGAAACCAAAGAAAAGGGGAAGAACATGTGAAGGAATTCCCAATTGGCTTTCAAGAGTTGGGATGAACGTGAGACAGCCTGTAAGCGTGTTCCCTAGCGGGACTGTCCCGTCGCCAACCAGATCGTACCCAGATGAATAAAAATATCTCATCGTCGATCTAGATGCAAGGTTTTCTCCCGTATCAGAGCCGTAATTAAAATATCGGTCTTTCTAGAGCCAGGCCTAGTTTCGTCTCTACCGGCTATCTACGACGTCATTTTCAGCGTTGAATCCCCTTCTTTAACCCTTCCTTATCGACCCCCAAGTCGAAAAAGTGAAGCTTGGGCTTGGCCCCCGAAATTAAGCATTGCCCAGCAAGGGGGTGTGTGAGCTATGGGTGGGCTCAGGCTTCGGTACCTGCGTCGGGAGCTTTTTTCGCCCTTGCGCTGGACATTGTTAGTGCGACAAAGGGGGGCTTTGTGGGTGTGAAAATGGGGTCGTTGGTATTGGAAAATTTAAACAAAAAGCCCTACGTGGGTGTTTGTCTTGAAGGGCTAATTTGACGATGAAGTGGACGGACGTTAGGGCTGGATCATCCAAGAAAGCTTATCACAGCCTGCCGAGGTTGTGAAATTACTTTGCAGATAACTCAATGCCCTAGAAGCTTTGGCGATTGAGTCTAGGATGTGAATGATAAGGACATGGTGCATTTATTGGCTCTTGGGTGAGCTTGAGACGGGGTTCTTATCATGCGGTTGTGCTACCAACGGTTTGCAACCAACAACCACCAACAAGGGTAACGGCGTCATTGGTAGGGATGATTGCAACTCGGATACAAGGAACAAAGTGATTGTCAAGCATGTGAATACAACACAGCTTCATCATTTAGTCAAGTACCATTTCAACACCCACAAGGAGGCATTGCATCGCATTTATTACCCTGCGACACCCCGCGACGGGTATGATCCGCAGCGGGAGGATTTGCACTTTGACCAGTTGTAAGCGCTAAGATCTGGTTTCTACCCACTGATTTAGGGGTGACAGCGACAGTGGAGGTTGTGCTTGGCAGACAATTCGCGAAAGCTTGATGAACCGATGAGATTTGTGCCTTTGGAGGTTTGCGTCTGGGTGAAATTACAATTCAACAAATAAGCATTTGCAGCCGTCTTGTCTCAACCCAAAAGATGCATGATTCATTTCCATTCTCCCATGAAACGACCAGTTTCATCGACTCCGGCCCGCCCGATGCTCAGTAGGTGAGATCGCATCAGTCTACCCTACATCATTCCACCTACATTCGATCAGTCTGTAGAGATGACTGCACATTCATTGAGCTTATAATTATCATAAACGATTTGGCAACTTAACATGTAGTTTTAATTGGAAATTTCCATATAAATCTCCTCAACTCAGTAGTCATAATGCTAGGATCAATATTCGTGAACAACATTTCAATGGAGATGAAGGTAACGTCACCCAAAACATAAACCAACGCCACAAGAAACATGCAACTCTTCTCCATGCAGGTCTTGATGCAGACTTGGCCAAAACCAATGATTCAACCCACGGTATTAAAGCCACAAACACAAATCGATGCTTGTCTTACAAAATGGTGGCGTCGCGAACCAAGCCGATTCAGCGGTTCAATCAGGGGAAGTCGATCACAGACATCCCAGGAACGCGATCTGAAACAACAAAGGAATGTAAAAACAATGATTCAAGCTGAGCCGCTTTAGAACACGGTGATACATGTTTCAATTGAGCCTCCCTTGAGTCATAAACGTCCAGATTGGGTTGTACATGATCTAGATCGAATGCCAACAATAGCATCAACAAACAGAGCCACGAACCGCTCCTCGTTGACGCCCCTGTTATTCTCATTCCGGATGCTGCGGCTCATTAGAGACATTTGACGACGTGCCAAGAAATGGAATGCACAAGAAGGAGAGAAACAAGGGCGTGCATGGCTTCCAGATGCTCAAGCAGACATGCTGTCTAAGACAGTGAAGTTTGCACCAGATGGGACGTGTAGATCTCACATCCCCTTGCTCTCCGCGATGCAAGATGCGGCTGTGGCTTTTTACTTCAATAGTGTTCGCCGAGTGCGGATGAGTCTGTGTTCAAGTCTTCGACTTCTACATATACCCGGCGAAGGAACTCCGCAGCCGAACTCGTCGACTGGCCAAGATGAAGCGGTCATCGACGATAGTATCGACCTTGCCAAAAACTCCAAAGCAATCAGTTGACATTGGATGTATGAACTCAAACACAGAGCGCTTCCAGTATCGCTTCGTGTTGCTGGGCGGTATCTCTGGCTCTCTACATGGAGGTATGTTGTTTCCGGCAAGCAAGCGCATTCATCGGGTCACGCAACGCAAACAATCGCATCGCCTTCATTGCTCGGTTACCGTGACATTGCATCGACACATATCCCGAGGCCCTGGGCATCCAGGAAGAACAAGTTAGCACGTAAGTAAGGCGCTTCGGGGAGCATTGAGTGTCTCCGGGGCGTTGGGGCGATTTGCGCGACGCTTATGTTGGAGTCGAGGTTGGATCAAGGTCGGAGCCGCTGCCGGTGAGCGATTGATCGACAAGTAAATCACCAAGCAATATTCGGACTTTGATGGGCCGGGTGCACATTGTCATGTCGATGTTGTTCTGCACGAAGGTCCGTCGCTCAAGAGTGTATAGTCTGTTGCTTCATCCTCAGTATTGTTGAGCTTTCACTCCGTTTTGGGGTCTCGCATGAATGACACCGGTCTATTTCTTCTCCAATGTACTCTTAGATAGAGAATGAAGGGGTTTGAACCGTGGAAGTAAGAGGTTTTGGACCCCAGCTTCCACTCGCCTCGCGGTCTAGTTGTGTACTTCACCAATGCTTGATCGCCAAAGGAGCTCCGAAATATCCCCTGGCCCAGTGGTCCCATTGGTCCTGCATTGACACTCAATCACGACAAAGCGACGAAAAATAGATGCCAGCCATGCCTTTTCACGATGTTACACCATATCGCTACCGCCAATAACAAGCGATCAGAACGATTGCCCCTTTGGCATCGCTGTTCTGGATCTTCTGAATCGTGACTGAAGTTCTGTTTGGCACGGCGACTTGCTGCGCGTGAGCATCCTGCTCATGTTGAAGTTTGAGATTGAACCAATGAGCCGTCTGTCAACAGGAAGCGCAGCAAAAATTGCGAATGACAATGCTAAACATGATGCCGGACGAAAGCAAGTCATGGTAGTAGAGACGGCAATTGGATGCAAGAGTGACGTGAGTAATAACCCTGAACTTCCTAGAAGCGAGATGAGTGTTGAGTAAAGTAATACTGTGAGTACAGCGAGGACGAGAGAAGGAATAGAGACTGTGGTGTTTCATCATGTGTAAATTGGGTATAATATCTCTGCCCTTTTGTTAGCAACTCGATGTTACAGAGGAACAAAGGGCTTCTCACAATGCTTTCGGTCATCTGACAACTCCCCTATTGAGGACCTTCTTTGCCCTCCTCCCAGTCCTTGACAGCAGCGGCGAGGGCCTTCTTCGCTGAGGCCTGGCGCGCAAGGAACGGACCACTGAAGATTGGGTAGAGAGGCATGCCACTATTTGCATGATCGGCAGAAAACTCAACAGTGCAGTCCCTGCCCAGCTCTTGCTTGGCGATCTTGACACTCTCGCGAAGCATATCCCCGCCAAGTCCCCGACCACGATATCTCGACCTGGTCGTCCACCCACGAATCAACGCCTGACTGTCGCGCTTCTCGAGGCGAAGAATGACAGTAGCGATGACATCCTTTCCAAACCGAGCCCCGACAATGGTGTCCTCGACGCCGTCTTTGTTCTTCAGCCAATCAAGCCAATCCGTGTCTTCAGCTATACGGATGTAAGAGCTGGTGAAGTAGCGGATCGCCACCAGATATGTAAGTATGATGCCGGGATACGTGATGAACATGGCGCTGATGTCATTCCCGACGCCAGCTCCGTAGTGTGCGATTGCCAGACACGCTGTAAAGATGGACAGAGAGATGGGATGGAAGATGATGGCGCGCGAGGCGGTTTGTCGCTGCTGAGCGACACTGTCGACTACCAGCTTGAGAGCATCCTTCCTGTCGTTGGGTTTGGTGAGGATCTCAAGAGAGAGCGGCGGTGGTACCTCTGTAGACTCGGCCATGGCTGCGATGTTTGCCCAAGATGGTCAAGCAGAGATGTGTAGAGAGGGAAAAGAGGGATGTGCTACATCGATCGCATGGCTTGACGGACCTTGTAAGTGACGCGATGGCCGCCCGATAACCGAGGGACCAGGAAGTCGGGACCGCAGCGAAAAGAAAAGAAGAAAAGACAATCTCAAAGACACGTGCAAAGACAAGACAAAGACGAACGTGCCATTCGCCAACGGAATTAGAGCGGCAACAAAGTTAGCGACGATTGAAGCTCAAGCCGTGATATCCGACTCTAGAGGCCCTATTGAACAGTTCGGTGTCCCAAAGAGGCAAACCCAATCACCAACAAGCTTAGTTGAAAGCGATAGCTCCCGACGTCTCGGTGTCTGGTTTTACTTATGGTTAAACCCAATAATGAAGCATCTTTGTCAGATTATGTCGCTGGACCTTCTGTAATTCGGTTGCCAAGGCGGGTCGGAAGCACGCTAATTCCGTGCCGTTTGCCGGAACCCTTGAGGCTCTGTCAGCCAAGCATTCTTGGCGCTTGTGAGCACGTGGGGGAGAAGCGACCCATTCATTCGTCTGGGGCAAGACTTCAGCTCGATGCTCGTGTGCTTCATCCTATACCGAGCATGGGGCGCTCAGGAGAGGCAGAATCAGACTTGCAAAGCCATGTCCTGAAAAGACTGATGATTACTGGGTGAAGCATTGTGGGTATTCGCCTGAGTGGTAGGAGTCTTCGGTTCGGACGGCTCTTGGATGGGTTTTAGCTGTTGGAGGGATGTAGTAATGGATTTTCAATTAATCTGCCTGACAGTTTTGTACTCGGATATATAGTAGATCTCTTGGTGTTCCCAAATCTCTTGGCTTTTTCTTCTTGGCTGCAAGGATTCATTCAGTTCTTGGAGAAGTGCCTCCAAGGTACACACGACACCAATATCAAACATTGCCTATCACTTTTAATTCGATTCTTATTCCTCTCTCTTTAATCAAGTCTTTGTTTTTTATTAGCTAAAATGGCCGACAACCACTCTCATCCTGTCGCCAAGACAGCCGGCGGAAACAATGCTTTCCACAACTTTCACAACGACTTCGCCCACGTCGCCGACCCCAACGAGCGTCGTCGTCTTGCCCTCGCCGAGATTGACAAGGCTCCTTTCGGCTGGTATCATGTTCGAGCTTGTATCGTCGCTGGTGTTGGTTTCTTTACCGATTCCTACGATATCTTCTGTGTCTCCATGTTGACCATCATGCTTGGCATCGTCTACTATCCCGGCAAGGGAAAGTTGGCTACCAGCTCCGACAACGCCATTAAGCTGTCTACCTCTGCTGGCACAGTTATTGGCCAGTTGGGATTCGGTATGATGGCTGATATTGTTGGTCGAAAGCGCATGTATGGTCTGGAGCTTATTGTTATCATCTTTGCTACTCTGGCTCAGGCCCTGACTGCCGGTTCGCCTTCTACCTCGCTCATTGGTCTTATTATCTTCTGGCGTGTGATTATGGGTGTCGGAATTGGTGGTGATTATCCTCTTTCTTCGATTATTACATCCGAGTAAGTTTTTCTCACGATGGTGAAGATGTAGTTTTCAACTTGACCTTACTAACTCACTCACTAACAGGTTCGCTACCACTAAGTGGCGTGGTGCTATGATGGCCGCCGTCTTTGCTATGCAGGGTATTGGTCAACTTGTCGCTGCTCTCGTTATGATGTTCCTCACTCTTGGCTTCAAGTCCTCTCTTGAGGGTGCCCCTGACACCAAGCACTGCACTGGTGATTGCCAAGTCGCTGTTGACAAGATGTGGCGCACCCTTGTCGGTTTCGGTGCCGTTCCTGCATGCATCGCCCTTTACTGTAAGTCAACATACCCTTGTCATGCAAAGCCAATCAGCTAACCGGGGTATGCAGACCGTCTTACTATCCCCGAGACCCCTCGTTATACCTTCGATGTCGCTCGCGATGTTGAGCAGGCCGATGAGGACGTCAAGGCTTACATGAATGGCAAACGTGAGGGTGATACCGATGAGGTGGCCCGTGCCCAAGTCCATCAGGGAGCCCAGGCCAACCTCCAGGTCCCCAAGGCTAGCTGGAGGGACTTCCTCTCGCATTACAGCAAGTGGAAGAACGCCTCTCTTCTCCTTGGAACTGCCGGCTCATGGTTCTGCCTCGATGTGGCCTTTTATGGTCTCAGCTTGAACAACGGTACCATTCTCAAGGTTATTGGCTACTCTTCCAAGGATGCCACCAACATGTACCAGTTCCTTTACAACACTGCCGTCGGTAACATCATCATCGTCCTTGCCGGTGCCGTTCCAGGATATTGGGTCTCTGTGGCTACTATTGATACCCTTGGCCGAAAGACTATTCAGCTTGGTGGTTTCATCATCCTGACTATCTTGTTCATTGTCATGGGTTTCGCTTACAACCACATCCCCTCCAACGGCCTGCTTGCTATCTACGTTCTTGCCCAGTTCTTCTTTAATTTCGGCCCCAACACCACTACTTTCATCGTCCCTGGTGAAGTCTTCCCCACCCGCTACCGATCTACCTCCCACGGTATCTCTGCCGCCTCCGGCAAGATCGGCTCCATCATCGGCCAGGGTGCCATCTCCATCCTCCGCACCCACGGTGCCACCGAAACCAACGAGGCTCCTTGGATGGACCACGTCCTCGAGATTTACGCTCTTTTCATGCTTCTCGGTGTCTTCACCACCCTCCTCATCCCCGAGACTGCTCGCAAGACTCTTGAGGAGCTCAGCGGTGAGGATGACTATGCCAACAATCACGACAACTCCCCTCATGGCAACTCTATCGACCACGAGTCGCACATGGGCAAGACTGAGCGAACTAGCGTCTAAGAGGAGGACGTCGATCCTTTGCGACACCAGTCGCTGATTGGTTGTGGTACTAGAATGGAAACAAGTCGCACCACGTGCATCTATCATCAAGAACAATCACTTGGTCTTTTTGACATGTGAAAGGGGTTATAAGATAACCACTTTGGTTAAGATTGCTAGCTATAGCATACTCTCGTATATTTACTCAGAATAAATTAATATTGTGTCGTATATCTAATACCCAGCCGTTCAGTTGTACAAACTTCTACCAAGTCGTCGTGAACTATCCTGAGCTGCAAGGCAGGATAGTGTAAACTATGTTAAATAATTGGTCACGATTACTATTGGTCCCCATGCATGGTTGAATTATATGTCTTAATGACAAGGCATAGCTCGGCATATATTCGTATAGTGATAATAAACTATTCACATAACATTGTATCGCTTGTCCCATGTATCCAGACCCAAGACCGTCATCCCAGCGGTATATCCAAATCCCTTTACCCAAACCAAACACCAAAGGAAAAAGCATTACCCATCAGCAGGTACATCTACTGTTTGTTACCACCACCAAGCAGTCCACCGACAGCGTTTCCAACACCCTGGAGACCGTCACCAGTCTTGCTCGCAACACCCTTGCCACCATCGACGACAGCACTGGCAGTGTTGTTCAACGCACTCGCACCTGGAGCATCCTTGTTCACGTAGCCGCCGTTCTCGTCGCGGCCCTGTCGCTCGGCGCGGGTGGCTCCCTCCTTGGAGGCGATGTCGCCGGCGGGCTGGAGAAGACCACCCTGGCCGACTTGACCTCCAACGAGGTTGTTGACGCCGTCTTGGAGGTTGTCTACTTGTTCGATGCCGGTAACCTTGGTCTTGTCGAGCTCCTCTGTTAAAATGTTAGAGTGTGTAGGATTTGAAGAGAGAGAGGGAACGTACGCTTGGTGGCGTAGCTAGCCTTGTTGTCTTTTGTGAACAAGCGAAGGTACACGTCCTCGAGCCAAGGCACCCAGACCTCGTACTGGTTGTTGTATGTGCTCTTTGCCCACTCCATGATGAATGATATATCGGAGATTTTGTTCTGTTCTGTGTCGTTTATCGTTTGTCTGGATCTTTAGACTACCCAGAAAAGAGCAGACAGAGCTGGCCCCAGGCGGATTTATACATATTGCACGTATTCATGATGATGGGATACGTCATCTAACTAACAAGGATCTGAAACGACGCAGGTCTGATTTCATAGGCTGCTGGGTTTCTTGGTGGTGGTTGACAAGACGCATTGTGATGCCATGGGTTGTCGTTGGGTGTGGCGCGTGTCTGGTTAAAAACCGGTTCTCGTGGCGCGGCGACGTCATTTGGTGGGATCATCAGGGATGAGCCACGAGATGATGCTTTGCAATCGGAGAAAAGAATATGCGTAAAGATGAAACCTGGATACGAAAACTGGCTGAGATTAGTCAAAATTGTTATCGGCTTATTATTTGTTGTGATGAGGTGGTACTTGGCCCAGACCGTTGACCGTTGAACATCACGGACGATCAATCGAGATGATCGCGATGATCGAGGTACTTAATTAAGCTTATTATTAATTGTAATGTCGTACTTTTAGCCGATAAACCGCCCGCGCTTCTTCCACTCCTCATCTCCCTTTAACCTCTCCATATCCTCGTTTCTCAATGATAGTGCCGCTGTAATCTCCCCATCCGGCCTTTTGGGCATGAGATACATCAGACTCTCAAACGGCTCAAACAACGGCCTTCTCACGCTGTCAGGCTTACCCAGTCCAAACCCAAAGTCGTATTCCCAGCAGCCCACCTTTGCCCATGAGCTCAGCATAATATCTGTTGATGGGTTCGCATCTGCTGTCACAGACAAGCCTCCCTTGTCGGCCTGATTGTGCTGGTACGTCACAAGGGCTTGTGTCCGACGGCGAAGACGATCGCGGCCGAGCTCGGAGCGCAGACGTGAAGCTACAGCGCCGAGGGGCTCGTGGGCGATCTCTGAGAGCGTGGAGACATGGTAAGTCATGTTCTGAAGAATGCCAGGGTAATTCTTTGGTACGTCGAGTTGGGTGCGCACATCAACGGCGCGACAGAATTGCGTCGATGTAGAAGCGTCTAAACGAGGGAGACGCGCGCGAGTGACGGATTGCCAGATAAATGCAGAAAGAGCATCGTCTGTTGAAACAAACTTTGTAGATGCATCGAGAGTCTGTGTTGCCACGTCTTTGAGCTCTGAGAGGGCCTGGGGACCAAATGAGAAGTATGCCCAGCTTGCTTTTGGTGGTGATGGTGGACGCTCTGTTGTTGGAGGGGGTTTGATGAGCTGGTGATCGAGCTCAGGACCGACTTCGTAGTTGTCGAGAAGAGGGACGATGGTCTTGCGCTCAAGATTCATTGTTGATATCTCTTCTTGCGTAAAAGCTTCGTTGCGACAGGCCTTGGATAGCAGCCGAATAAGCTCATCCTGGCCTGTCATGTCCATGCAAGCATGCTGTCCATTCACAGTGAGTATAAGCCCGCCCTCAATAAAATTGAGCTGAAAGAGCAGCACAGGCTCAGGATCATCCGGAGAGTGATTGGGCCCAATAGGTAACGTTTTCCTTGCTGCAATAACATTCTCATCAAACATGCTAATCGGGAACTCTGCCTTTCTCAAGCCCTCCATCGTGGGCGCTGAAGGATCATTGCAAAGATCCTTGACCACAAGTCGGGGCGTTTCCTCAAAAGCTTTGATCTTAAAGATACCGCTGCCACCCTCGGTAGTGTTTTCGCATTTTACTTGGCCTGCTACCCAAGGGAAGCTCTGTGAGAGACGTCGGAGACCCTGGTTGAAGGTACCGATGATGGTGGGGTGGATGGAGGGGTCTGTGACGGGGAAGCAGAAGCTGACTTGGGTGTAAATCCTCATAAGAGGTTGTTGGCCGATGACATCTAGCTCTATGTCTAGATCGTGTACGTTTGTTATGCTTAGTGCATCCATTTTGAAGTGAGGAATTGGTTGGTGTTGAGCTTCAATTGTTGCTTCTCATGGTCTGTATTTGTAGATGTTACAGAAGGGCGAGCCCCACTGAACACCTGAGACTCAGGATGAGTCGAAAGGCACATTACCTTTTTCGGACTAGTGATTGGAGACTGAGCATTGAACTTCGTATTGCAAACTGTTGGTTAAATGAATTGAAGGCATTCCATGGGTTTATGAATCCTCGATGGTCTTTTTATTTTTTTTTTATTTTTTTTTTATTTTTTTACAGAAATTCTTAGTATAGTCAGTGTGCTCAAGGCAAGGCTGGCTGTGAGATAAAGCACATACTGTAGCAGCTGGACGACAACATGTATCATCAAGCATAAGATAGTGGAGACGCTTTTGGTCGCCCCGTCTTACACACGGCCTTGAACTACTAGGTACATATCGCGAAGCGACAACTCTCTAGGTATATGGTATTCCGTGAAAACGCCTCATTCTGGAGGCCGAAGATGTCCTGATCACTGGACAGTTTCCCAAGACAATGAACATGCTGGAGCCAGGCGAACGCCGCATCGGAATGGGATGTCCAATCTAAAGTACGGCGAGGGTCTAAGTAATCGTGGACGTATGAGCCATGTAGTCCCCTAATCCCGTCCAATTAGAGAACGTGATCGAGACTATGAAGTCTGTACTTATCGCTTCAATACCTTCTCTGTCAAATGCTATAAAGCATCCATAGAACATAGGATAAAAGATGCCGTCTGCAGATCAAGCGGATGCCATGAGTTTGCCGCACAACGCTCTCGATGCTATCACGCTCTGCGCAGGTTCAATGCCATAACAATACAAACATTCTTTATCCTTTGGGAGACTAACCGATTGATAAGACCGAGCTAACCCACAAATAAACCGCGATCATGTATCATCTCTTTTCTAGGAATCCCACCACTAAACATGGACGGACGTACAGGATGTTGTAAGATAGCAAGCTCAGACGACGATCAGGTACAATAAACTTAAAAGCTTTATCCAGGTCAATTATAAACACGGACCCCCAACATCCAAGTCCATCAAACCCCATCAACGCCCGGTCATCAAGTCTTTGATCACCGTTGTGCAGTTGTGCGTAAAACACCATTCTATAGTCACACGCCAGCTAAACAAAGGGCATGCCCCTATACAAGAATCGAAAAAGGACGCGAGAACATTTAATACAACTAGCAAATGTTAGTCAAGTGACCGTGGTCGAAATACAAGGATCAACTCACCCAGTTGAGCAGCCACATCACTCCAAGAATGGCTGCAATTCGCAGTTGAGGAGCTGTGGAGAAAGAGTTGAGGAGTTGTCTGGCTCGATCCAAGTGGAAACTGTTGAGGTTTGCCCACACAGGCTCAATAATCTTGAGCTGGTTCTCGTCATCCTCTTCATCTTCTTCAGCATTCTCCACAACTACAGTTGGCGGCTTTACTTCAGGCTGGCTCATCACCAGCTTGACTATATCCCCTGATGCTTCGGAAACCAAGTGGCTAATCCAGAGGAAGATGGGCACGATGATTGCCAAATCGCGCCAGCGATCGTTGAGTAAACTACCATCTCCTTTGAATGCGTCTAGCAGAAGAACACCCTGTGTATCGGCCGCAAGGAAGACGTGGAATTGCAGAATAAAGGTCTCAAGAGAGCATCGGCCAAGCCATGCGGAGGCGGTCGAGTAGAAGTTTCGTATGGGGGTTGTTGCGTTTCGGAGAGCAATGAACGCGACGACGGGTACAATCGAGATGATGGGATGCAGCATGACATATGTAGTCTTCTCGTTAATCCACGTGCAGCAGTAGACGAAGCCCACGATAGCAAGAATTGAGGGAATGATAGCGGTCTTATAGCTGGTGTACAAAGAGCTGTCGCGCTCAATGCGTTGATGGATAACACCAGCAAGCATACCAACAAAGACAATGGCACCATCCAGAGTGACACGAAACGCCCACTCATCAAGGTCCCACTTGATGCGAAACACGACATCAAGAATCGCGAATGTCCATTTAAGGACTGGGGTGATGTTGAGAATGGCCGTGACAAGGACGAATGATCCGGCAATCTTGCCGACAAGGATCTTGATGCTATCGTTGAACCCGGAACATATGGCCAGCGTGGCGTAGACGATGAGGAACCAAAAGCTGACAAGAGGCGCGAAGTAGTAGAACATGTAGTCAGTTCCCATGATATATGGAAGAGCGCAGCTCAGTATGTTGAGGCGAAGCAAAACACTGGCGATGCGGCGGAAGGAAAAGTCCCTCTTGGCAAGGAAGTAGATGGTGTGACCATAACCTGTCTGGAAAAGGTAGGCAGAGACAAGCAAACGAATAAAGATGTAAACGGGGAGATTTCTAGAAGCGCCGGTCCAGTGGTAGACGAGAATAGCTGCTTGCATCCATCCCTTCCATTCTTCAGTCTGGTCTCTCGACAGGATGCCAGCGTCCTCTGCCACAGTCTTTGCGGGTGCATTCTCAGCACCAGGAAGACGAGGCGCACGGAACTTGCTCCTGCGAAATGAGGCCAACCCTACAATGCTGCAGAGTCCAATGAGAATACCGAACTCCATGGGAACAAACTCTTTCGAGCCTTTGGAGAATAGATGGGTGCGGTCGGCCAAGTAGCAGTAGAGCAGAGCAATCGCAAACACACCAACCTTCAGATCGAGCCATTGACTGCGATTGACCTTGAGGGATGAGACGAGGCTGATGAGCTCGAAGGAAATACACAAAGCGGCATAGACGACTATGATGCCAATAACAGCAAGGTGTGCCCAAGACCGAGAACCGTAGTCGCTGCAGCAGGTGCGGCTGAAAGGGTAGCCAATCTTTCTGTCGAGTTTGGCATTACATCGAAGGTTGAGCAAGATGTTGGCTTTGATCTCGGCGACCGAGTCAATGACATGGAAGCCGGTTCCTTTTTTGTCGACAATAGCCCCGGGCTGTTCGACCGAGAGCTGGGGAAAGGCATGTAGCAAGCGAAGGCTGTGCTCATGTTCCATGCTGTAGATAATACGGTCGATGGCCTCTACCTCGCCTCTTTGGAGGGCCTTGGGGCGAGTTCGCGAAGGCGGTAGGAATTTGTAGAAAGGAGGCGCAACGGGAGCGATAAAGACTTCGTTTCCGACACCCTCTTCGGGGTCCATTGGTGCTGTGCCGAATTCGGGGAGGTCGTCGAAGTGAAGGATGCCGGTAATGTTGTCAAAAGCCCGACCGAAGCGCTTCGCTGACTCTCCTTCAAAGTAGTTGCCGGCATACCAGCACCCAGCACCAAGCATGGTAAGACCAGGACCTCGTTCTTCCTTTTCCCTCTTCTTTGAAGGGTTGTGCTTCTCCTCGCTGAATCGCTCGAGCTCCCCAGTCAAGAAGGACTTGTTACCAGTTTGGTAGAAGGGGTTCCAGATATGCACCATCCGAACGCCGTTAAACTTCAAATCGTAGTTCGTGTGCCTCTCAAGCTCCTTACGTCCCTTGTTGGCCTTGTTACGATCTAACTAGAAGTCATAGTCAGTAGCAGAACATCGACGCAGAGATGTTAATAACGTACCATTCGCGCTGCACCCCAGAAGATTTGCCGTGTTGTCGAATCGCCCGAGAAGACCATGTGGCGGTCTCCCATGCACTCTTTGATATCATCAGCTGTGTAATGGTGCAAAATACAACCATCAGGTTGCCAGTTGTTGAAAGGCGCCCGGGCACCATTCTCATCCGGGGCATGAAGCCAGCTGCCATTCCGTCCTTGACCGAGCAGTGCTTTGCATCGATATGGGTCGTCGGATGGAAAGATGTCGTCCAAAGTAAGGACGGTAAAGAGGAGGACGGAAAATAGAATGGGAAGTATTCTGGCCGCAAGGGCGATGGGAGGGAACGATTCAAACATTTTGTTACTGTGAATGAACGTGCTCTCCCCTTGAAGGGCTGAGTAGTTGGGTAGTCTCTAAGCGCAATGGCGATGATGTCAAGAGGACCAGAGATGATATCAAGCTCGATCCGCTCAATACATGTGTATTGCGAAGTCGAAGAAGTGAGGTAATCGATGCAGTTATTCGCAGAGGAAATTTTGGCCGGAGTAGGAAGGGTTGAACAAAAGGCCAAGACTGAGGGGCGCCGGGAAGAATGGAGACCACGCGTAGGATGTCAAAAGAACAGAGACAAGCAGAAGAAGGTTGTAAAAGAGAGAAAAGAAGGAAAAGAAGGTGGTGAAATGCTGCAGAGAAGACGCCTCAGCAAGGGAGTGAGAGAAGGTCGAGAATATGGCATTGCCGTGTGAAGGGGTGCAATAGGTGGAACGCTACGTGGACACGGCGCGCAATGGGGACGAATGCCAGTAAATTATTGAGGAAAGGAGCAACCAAGGGTCCAGTTCAAGGGAAACAAGAGAAGCAAGGAACGACCGAAATGGCTTCTGTGTGGCTGCCGTTTGACTGTCTGTTTGCATTGTATGGAATGCATCAGGTACCTGGCCTGACAAGTGAGGGAGAGGGAGGTGTTTGGATAGAGGAATGAAACATGGCTGATTGTGTCTTGGAGTTAAACTCAAGATTCAATTGAAAGGGAAACAAAAGGATCAAGGGAGTGCATGATCAACATGAAAAGGAAGTAATAGCTCCCGCTTTGAGCCTTTTGGCATAGGCGCCCATCAAAGAGCGACCACCCATGAGGTAGACTATAGCGCAGCAACTCGTTCATCAGCGAACGCTTTTACTCAGAAGAACAATGTTGAGTAAAACCATTTACAATAAAACGAGATAAAATCCTCATTCCCGCCCAAGATGCAAGCATCCGCGCTCTTCAGGGTACCGTATGCAAGGGGGTTCAAAGTGGCACGCTATCACCCCCAGGCCAGGTCTTCTGTAGCTTCTACTGAAGACCCCTTTTCCCCTTGACCTTCAAACAATGAGACATATATACTATATTCCTTTATTTGGTATTATTATCTGAGAATTGCCATGAGAGCTGATATCCATGTTGGATGTCAGCTTTAAAAGAAACAAGCTTCTTAGCATGGTTATTAAGCGGGAAGTAGTGCCTTATTTTCAGGCCCTGCACTAAGATCTTAGCGGTGTTGCTCCCTGTAGGTTCCCTGCACCTGGTGATACCCGCGCGTTACACGCGATCGGGATCTAAGAGTTACGCAAGCTTGGTTTTTATTTATTCTCTGAGATGAAAACTGTTCAGAAGATGACCATTTATCTTATTATCTCTGTGTGAAACCGGGGTTTCGACGATTGATCAAGAAGGAGATTCCTTCTCACCACCACCGATCGGCTGCATCTTGGTGGGAGATCACGGAAGAGGACTTGCGGAGTACTATATACTTATCGATCGCTGTCCAGACCACAGAATATTGAACAGGATCAAGTTCTCGATACTTCTTCTGGGTATGCAAATCACAACTATTGCAAGCCACATGCCAGCTCCCGAGCTCACAGCCGCAAGGGAGACCGACACAGCATGCCGCTCAATTCTCCCTGCATACCGCCCAGAAACAAGCTTCTGCTACAAGGCAGTGAGTCACTCATTAACCACGTCAATTGGACAGCCGAGCCCTTTGTTTATTTTATCGGGTACTATTTTCAGCTCGCCGTCGTAAGCAGCCTCAGGTGTCAAGCTTGAGTGAAACCTTCAATTAGGGGGTGAAAATTAATTAGTCAAAGTGTCCGCTAAGTTGACATAAGTTTGTTTGCTTACTTTTGTCACCTGGCCCAGAGGTCTCAATCTGATCTGACCCTCCGAGGGCAGCGTATCTCTTCCCATTGATGTGCTGATTAAAACAAGGGGTGTTCCCCACCGTGAGAAGGAGGAACAAATGAAAGACTTAATTATTTTCTAAACCATCTTAAATATCTAGGTGGGTTTAGAGGGCTTCAAGTGATCCATCTGCCGGGTTATGTTACTGCTGGTTCATCCCTCAACCCAGGGCGTTTTCTCTCATCCCTCGTCTTGAGGAAATGAGCCGCGTGCCACGTCTGCAATCTAGATCATCGAGATTGCGATTGAGATCCGGGACTGATACATACTGTCTGTCTTGTCTATCACCAACGGCTGATGATTCTGGAACAACCCAAACGCGTCGTACCGACCGATCTGTCACTCACTCCATGTGTTTGTCCTGCCTCAAACATCGTTACATATTGCCGTCATGATTCAACTGCCGGAGGTCAATAACTGCGCCTTTAAATTCTCCCGTGTTCCCTCATCTTGTGTACGCGCGTTTCACGTTCCTTTCTCTTTGTGCTGGGTCGGGATTTCGGTCGGCTTGTCTTTGATCTCTGTGTCAATCGGGTCATATCTCCACTGAACAAGCCTCATCAAGAGCGGGTGCACCGGGTCACAGAATTGTTAGTGAAGAACCGACTATGCCTGCTCATGCGTAGTCGTGAATATACCAAGCAGAAATTCTTACTGAAATGATCTCCGCGCCGCATTTCCTTCATTAAAACAAGTACATGTTGGTATATTATCTATGCGATCCATAGTCAAGCTAAGTCTTGAGATACACGTGTTCTATAGGGTACTTAGGCTCACGAGCAAGAGCTTCCAGCAATCGACAATCAGGTTGCAACAAGTATTACTCCATATGTGATCACTTCCTGCTATTAACATATCTGGCGAGAATCTGAATAGGAACTGGCAGTTTTGTATGGTAATAACTGTCGACGTGAGCTGGAACGAAATGGTAATTGTCGCGCATTGAGAGCGGGGAGCCAGAACTTCGAACCGAGAGCACTTCAGTACACAGCGTGTGCAAATAAAATTCATGTCTATCATTTTCTCCCAGGTATAGTTTGTTTAAGCAACCAACGCCAGCCATGCAGTCTAAAGAGCCTCATTATCTCACGTCCTACGTAGTTCTAAGCCCAGACCTCCAGTCTTTAACCCTTTTGACACCGGTCTAACAAAACTTGTCCAAACACTCATTGCGCCGCGCCGACTCTGACGTCTTAGAAGTTGGTCGCGTCGCTGACTCCGTTGGTCACGCTCTGCTTCTGTTGAGCAGCCTCGATGATCTGGTCAAGACATCCAGAACTGGCGGCAACGAGACCGAGTACTGTGATATTGTCAGTTATGTTGCGTAAATGTACTTGGATTTGGGATACTCACGCGACGGGGCGGGGGCCAGAGTCTTGGACTTGTACTCAGGATGGGCCTGGAGACTGGTCGATACAGTTAGCAATTGTTGGCATATGCGACAAACGTGTTACTCACCCAACGAAGAAGGGGTGGTCCTTCAGCTCAATGGTCTCAACTCGGACACCCTGGTCATCCATGGAGGTCAAAGAGAGGCCGGCCTTCTCAAGATCCTCGATATAGTCGGGGTTCACCTCATAACGGTGTCGGTGACGCTCCTCCACCACATCGACTCCGCCGTACAAGCCTCGGAGCTTGCTCCATTCAGTGCCAGGCTTGAAGTGGGATGTGCGGCTACCCAGTCGCATAGTACCACCCATTTGCCTGTTAAGAGTCAGTACTCATCTCTCTACTCGTAAATTGACGCCGACTTACTCCTTGGATCCCTCGGGCATGAATATAACCACACGGTGCTCTGCGGTAGCCGAGAACTCCTCGGATGTTGCGTCCTTGAGACCCATCACGTTGCGAGCGTACTCGATAACGGCCGTTTGCATACCCAAGCAGATGCCTAGGTAAGGCAGCTTTCGCTCACGAGCCCACTTGGCGACATCAACCATACCGCGGATGCCTATTAAACATCATGTCAGTACTTCAACGCCTTCATCAACGTAAGCCAACACTCGTACCTCTAGTTCCAAAGCCTCCGGGGACGATCTGTTTCTGTTAGTCTTGATCGATGAAGATGATCGCTTGGATTGTACTTACAAGACCCTGTGCACGAACAACGTGGGCCCAGGCTTCATGGTACTTGCGAGGATCCTTCTGTTGCATATCGGGCTCGAGATGCTCTGAGTCCACAGAGATGAGGTTCAGCTTGCGGTTGCATCGCATAGCCGAGTGCTCCAGTGCCTTGTGAACACTGAGATATGAGTCGTCGAGGCTGACGTACTTGCCAACCAAGACGATGTTAACAGGCTCGAGATGTCGGTCGGGCACGACAGTCTTCTTCCAGAGATCCCAAAGAGTCTGGCCCTTTTGGACCATTAGGGGTTCAATCTTGCAAGCGTCGAGGGCAAGGCCCTTGCGCAAGAGCTTCAGCAATCCCTCTTGCTCGAGGAGGAGGGGAACCTGGTAGATGGTATCCATGTTGCGAACACCAATGACCTGCTCATCCTCGACTTGGCAGCTTCGGGCAATCTTTGTGATGGTAGCTTGGTCCAACTCTCGCTCACAGCGGCAAGCAATCTTGAAAAGTCGTTAGCCAAGGCCAGACGTCGAAGCGTGCGATACGTACCACATCGGGGATCAGGCCGGCGCTTCGAACTTGTCGGATGGCGTGCTGAGTGGGCTTTGTCTTCTCCTCTCCATTGATAATGGGGACGTAGGAAACGCTGATGCTCAGGAAGTTGTCGCGGCCAAGTCGGTGTCGCAATTGCTTCGCAACTGTTAGTACTGGGTGTTGACAATTGGTCGGCATATCTTACTGATAGAGCCTCGACGAAGGGGCCGGATTCGAGGTCACCAATTGTGCCACCCTAAGCAGTAGAGGTCAGTCACATCTGTTGTGCTATCGCAAGACGAGAAAAGCGCATACCAGCTCAACTGAGGTATCTGTTAGTATCTCCTGCTCAAGATCTCGGTTTAATGGACAACGTACTAATGCAGACATCCGGCGCTTCTCCCGAAGCATCCACGGGGACTCTGGCAACTCGTTCAATCCAGTCTTGAATGGCGTCTGTGATATGCGGGACAACCTGGACAGCTAGGTCGATGTTAGCTTACGTCCAGCATGACCGATATTGTAAACGAATACATACTCTTTCCCAGGTAATCTCCTCGTCGCTCCTTCTCCTACATAGCAGTTGTATTAGTGGTTGTCGGTCGTATAGAGTATCGAGGAATCGTGAGGGTTTCGTACAATGACCTGCTTGTAGATCTTGCCGGTGGTGATGTTGCTGTCGCGGCTCAATTGGATGCCGAGGTATCTGACTGTCGTATTAGTTCCCTGCTTCCTGAAAGAACTTGTGAAAGAAGGGCTTGTGGAGGCACGTACCGCTCGTAGTTTCCGAGATCGAGATCAGTCTGTGGAGTCAGTACAAGGTATTTCACCAGCGAACATCGATCATACCTCGCCTCCATCGTCGAGAACGAAGCACTCGCCGTGCCTAAGACATTGTTAACGAAAGTGTCTTCGTTTGTTGCGAGTCAAGACGTACTCGAGAGGGTTGAGGAGTCCAGCGTCGGTGTTAATGTAGGGGTCGGTCTAATCGATGTTAGAATCGTCGTCGTTGTCGGTTCGTGTCGGTGGAATTACTTTTATCGCCTGGATATACTGTTAGTCAGAGTCGGTTGAAGGGTGAACATGTCGTATCGTACCGTGACGCGAAGACCGAGAGTCTTGAGGAGAAGACCAGAACTACTGGCTGCAATGGTTGTTAGTTGCCGAAAGAGTGGAATGAGGCTCGTCAATTGCCATACCGATAATGCCTAGAGAATCCCAAAATTAGTACAAGCTAATACAGACGATGCGACAACGGGACACCGCGAGACCAGGAGCTTACCTTTGCCGACACCGGAGATGACTCCGCCGCTCACAAGAACAACCTTCATATTGACGTTCGATCTTTCGTTCGGTCGTTAATTGGGGAGATCGTTGAAGCTGTTGCTATTGCTGGGCAGAGTTGCTGGAGGTTTGGTTTGGCGGGCGCGATCGCAAAAACTTCAATCAACGAAAAGAAAGATTTGGCGGTGGGGTACGAGCGTTCTGCCGTCCCCTCCAAAGCTCACCACTCTCACCGCCTTCCGTATAGGGATTAGACCCCTCTCTGTGCGTCACGCCGGCCAACATGGACCCTGGCTAAGATCCACTTGAATGCCGACTGTGGAAGTCGATTACCGGAACGAGTGAGCGAAGCTATCAAGACTGGCTTTTTGGAAGAGGGTAGTATGGAATTAGAGTATTTTACTAAGAGGGAAGTCTTACGAGAACTGTCGTGGGTTGTGTGAAGTACGGGTCACTGAGGCAATTGCTGGAAAACCGCGTCTTTATTGGTACCTAAGCCCTGGCCATAGCGAACTTGCTCCAGTTATAACGGCTACGAATTATGTTAATTTTGAGTCAATTCTAATAGATTATTTTTATGCGAGATAGGCTATAAGACATAGAAGGTAATCGTATTAAATATGCAAGGCCAGGTGTGTTCCTGGTTATTGATGATGGCTACATCCGGTTGACTTGGCGGCATGGCGGGGTAGCGCTGGGATCGACAGTTCAACCTCAGAAGCTTGATGCAACCACGCAATTGTTCAACAACGTACACACAAGAGTAAATGCTCGTTTTAAGGCTATAGGTTCTTGACAGAATAATTGTGGTATATAGAATACTCATCATGATATCTCAACGCTCCCACTTCCTCATCCGCCAGGCGATACAACTCCGCAGGGCAGCAAACTACTTCTCCACCTCCTCAGTACGCAGAGGTCCATATGACGAAACAATACGGAACCTAGGACTAGACAGCCAATCTCGAGTTATATTCCAAGGTAAAACTCTCATGTGTTCCTACCACAAACTGATATTTGAATTGAGCTAATCAAGGCATGCGTATTGTATAGGTTTTACTGGAAAAGCGGTACGATTACCCCCAAGTCAGAGGCACCATAGGAGAGTACTGATTGGAACATCATAGGCAACGAAAAATGCAAAAGACACGATAGAGTACGGAACCAATGTTGTTGGAGGTGTCTCTCCGGGCAAAGGAGGCCAAACACACCTTGACCTTCCCGTCTTTAATACCGTCCGTGAGGTACGTCTCAATCCGGCCATCCAGCCTAACCAGCTTCATCTGACGTTTTAAGGCTATGAATGAAGTTAAGCCGCATGTTAGCGCTGTCTTTGTTCCCGCGCAGTTCGCTGCCAAAGCCATCACTGAATCCATAGAAGCCGAGGTGCCCCTTGTCGTCTCGGTAGCGGAGCATGTACCCGTTCATGACATGCTTCGTGTCCACGAAATTCTGAGGACCCAGTCAAAGACTCGGCTTGTTGGACCTAATTGTCCGGGGATCATCGCCCCGGAACAGTGTCGCGTGGGAATCATGCCGTACAAGCAGTATACTCGAGGCTGCGTCGGAATCGTGTCCAAATCAGGCACGCTAAGTTACGAAGCAGTTGGATCAACCTCGCGCGCAGGACTCGGTCAGAGTATCGTGGTTGGAATGGGAGGCGACATGCTACCTGGTAATAACCCCTGCCGTTTCTTTTCTGCCTCGGCGAAATCGTATTAACTTGCTTCAGGTACAACACTGGCCGATGGACTTAGACTGTTTTTCGACCACGAAGAAACCAAGGGAATTATAGTGATCGGCGAGATTGGGGGCGAAGCTGAACTTGAAGCAGCCGAGCTGATAAAGGAGCATCGCAAGTCTGCCCACCCCAAGCCTATTATAGCAATGGTAGCCGGGCGGACGGCGCCGGAGGGTAGGACGATGGGACATGCTGGCGCAGTCTTTTCAGCTGGGGACATCACTGCGGAAGCCAAAGCGAAAGCTCTTGAGGATGCGGGGGCAATCATAGTTCCCCATCCAGGCGTTATGGGCGCTAAGATGAAAGAATTCCTCGAGACGTGACGAGTCGTTTTGGTATTGAGTGAAGTGATGGCATCAGGACGCTAGATCATTTGTGTTATGATATAGGCTACTGTGTAGATAAGGTCAATGACCAAATGAAACTGAATGAGAGATAAGTATATGTCTATTCCAAGAGGCCACGAATTTGCGTTACACACATTTTCCTCGTATCTGAGAGGCAGTGACGCCACCCCGGATTTCTTCGCCAACCATCTGCTAGGATATCCAGCCAGGCCACGACTTACTGCATGAAAGCGTCACGAGCCTTATACAAACTACCTACCAGGTGTTACTTAAACGTTTTATCCTATGCAGATGCTCGTAGGCTGGGGCGAAGCGTGGCATGCCCGATTAATGCAGGCTGAAAAGGAGGAGTATGCCAGTGATCAGAAAGCCTTATTTATTTATAGAACGTGGCGAACTAATTGCAAGAAGGAGATATAAGACCTTTGAGAGAGACCACTCTCCATGCCCCGTATTCATGCTTGAATTACAACCAACCATGTATTCCTCGTGGTTTTCCTATTCTGTTTCCAGGCCGTACCCCTTTCGATGGTTCGCGCCTGTGGCGATTATAAGGGCTATCATACTGACTGTCCTCTTTACGCTCGTCAATTTGGCTTCTAGTGCCTTTTATCTAAAGCCCATCTTCACAGAAGACCCCAACAGTACGGTAGCTGACTCGACACGGTAAGTAGTCGGATCGACTTATGACATATGCTGAGGCTTATCCTTGATGCAGGTGGTTCATGAAGGCGCCCTTTAACTGGGACAGTAACCTTGAAACAAAATGCCAGCCAAAGATGTTATCCCCCGGCGATAACATCTTTACGACAAACCAGGGCCTTCAGTAACAATCATAAAGATTACCCAAGGACATACCCCTGGAGCCACTAAATCGTATTCTTCGGTCCCCTACCTGAATAACACTCTTCAAGACTGCTATCTCAGACAAGTGCAAATCGATCTGGTAAAATCCGATACCAGCCCTTTGTCCACCTCTTGACTCTCTTGGGCAAAATCAACCATAATGGCAAGAGCCGTATGTACTATTACCTCTGAAATGGGTCCTGTGACACTTGAACTTGCACCAGTGTACAGCGGCAGACCTGATCAGTTTTACGATTATGTGATTGACGATAATTATAAAACGCATACAAGTACCTGGTGGGGGTCGAGGTTGCTGAATATCTATTTTGCTGGGATCCTGCAGGTAATGTCCCGGTCGGCAACGATTACTGGCTCGACCTACATAGTTACTGGTCAGTTGGTTTACCATCGAGATACAGCTTATGAAGAGTGAGTATAGATCGATTAGATGCCATCAGCACCCGGTGCCGTTTGCTTGATCACTACCATTCTTAGTATACATGAGCTGGGTTATTTTGATCTCAAGGCCTGGTTCTTCTCTTCAGATGGTTATAGGCAAACTCGAGGTACTGTTACAATTTCTCCCTTAATATCTTTTCCTAACATGCTTGAAGACCTCTACAGCACCCGAATTGCACATGGCAACCCTAGAGTAAGTGCACTGTCAAGCCCTGTTGCTATCGAGCCAGGCCCCTAGAAACAGAATAGAATAGTTCCTAACACAATGCTATAGTACGTCAAGATCGTGTCAGAATCTCTTCACTACACCAAGATTTTGCACTCTCTTGTTGCGGTAGACTTGGGGAATTGCCGGTCTCCAAATCTCCTACGACAGGATAAGCTGGCATACGCAATTCTACCATCAGACGACCCAAACCGCCAGCTGGGTGGTTTACTCAATAATACCATGTATAGCGTCTATGCAGAGATCCCCAGTCCACGTCCACAAGATGGCTGGGTCATGCTCAACGAGACCTATCAAAGAATTTTACCGGAGACGGGGCCTTTAAAATGCGAGGAAGTGAGAATTGTCTCCCAATATCTTTGCTCAATTCCAGAGAGTAAGAGTCCCAGTATTATTCTGTTAGCGATAGTTCTCGCCAATTTGGTTTTTCTTCAAGCATCATGGAAACTGTTGAATTGGGTAGCGGAAGGAATGCTTCCAGACTCACAGCGAACAACCTGTCAAGGTTGTATGAGTCATGAAAGTCAGCTTTCACTAAAGGAGAGTAGGCAAGTCAGTGGTTCTTATCAGGAGATTCGTACTTCTGAAGCGAACTGAAGCCAAAGCGAGGCGGAAGTGGAAGTTCTTATGAAAGGCCCAAGATATACGCATGGTCGCTTGAATATCGCTATTGGGATTATTTAAATTCAAGCTAGATTGATGATACTCATGAGCTATGTGCGTCCGTGACAAAAGAGGATACATGACGTCTTAACTGCTGTTGCGGCTTCATATTTCCACTTTGTCCCTACTCTGCATTGAAGATGCTCTGGGTAAGTCAGGTCAGATGGTTAGATACGCAAGTCAGGATGCTTGGAAACTATGTAGCTGAATAAGCAGAAATAGGTTATTAGATGATTTACGAGATAGCATTCATCATCGCCGAATACAGTTTTAGTATCTGCAACTTTATCGGCAACATGTACCATGTATATATCGATGAGTCACATCAGTAACTCAATAATTACCCGTGATACCTTCGTCTCCACAGTGTAGCGTGCTCTTTTCTTTGACAACTCTACCCCCTCATCAACTTCCAATCTGGGCTGTTCACCATGTCGCCTTCAACACACCCAAAGAACAGCGGCGAGACAGCGCCCAGAAACCTGCAACAACCTCACGCCGAGATTATCGAGCCATTTCAAACCATTCCCACCGGCAAGATTGTTGTTCTGAACGGGTTTCCAGGAACAGGCAAACTCACTATTCTCAAACACCTCAAGAGACTCCTCCCTGCCGACACGACCTGCCTGCTGGACAATCATCTGCTTATCGATCCCGTGGCAGCAGTCATTCCCGATCGAAGCGACAGGCATCATGAGCTACGTCGTCTAGTGCGGGCTCCTGTTTTCGAAGAATTGGGAAATCGAGCAAGAGAAGGCCATATCATTCTCATGACAGCATGTCTAGCCGCCGAAGGCGAGAGTGATACCGCTTTCTTTCAAGAACACCTCAATATTGCTCGCAATGGACATATCTCCATATATTGGATAAACGTACACTGCGATCTTGCTATTCTGCGAAGACGCGTCACTGATCCCGAGCGCCAGCACGGGAGCAAAACAAAACTGACCGACGTGCACGTTCTTCAAAGTATAGTGGAAAAGCACCGACTCATCGAGCCACTGAGTACAGAAGACAAATACGCCAAGGTGGCTTTTGAGAAACTGGATGTGAGTGGATCGGTGGAATCATCGGTCAATCGGTTAATAGATATTCTTAAACTCACTCCGCGTCAGGAAAAGATATAGAGCAGCGGATTAATCGAGAAATAGTGAAAGAACACTTCATACTAGGCTCCTGAGTATACTATCTGTGTCTTGTGTGCGTGCACTTACTGCTCCAATCGTGTACTTCTGTGAACCACAACTTTGGGACAGACAGGTGAAGGACAGATTTGTGACCAAGCGTTTGGAGTGTAGCAAAAGTTGCAGTGTACAGTACGGACGGTTTGTTGCTGTTTTCATTCTTAATAGTCCCTCTATCTTATAGTACCTTAGTCGAGGATAATTGGCCAATAGTACCCATCACTCGATATCTGCATGGAGGATTCTCTCCGTCTAAACATCAATTTCACTTACGCGCCAAGACTGCAGACCAACTGCGTACGTGCTCAAGTCTCATTCGCTGGATTTAACAGCCAAGCCTCCAGCTGATGTGGTTTTGTTTCGCCAATCAAGTAGCTACAATGCTCAGCCTGATTTTGCTTGCTGCATGCAGGCGCCAACGCCAGCCTGATACATATCCACTGTTACAAAGAGCAGACGATCCCCGCTCTTTGAGAGCTCTTATGTTTCGATTACCTGTTGGTACAACATAGCGACTTCCTTTTCGCTCGTCATCGATTGTAGACTATGTCGGACCCCCAGAAATACACAGTTGGCTGGATTTGTGCCGTAACCACCGAGTTCGTCGCTGCGCAAGCTTTTCTCGACGAAGAACATGACCAGCTTGAAACAATCGCCGACAAGGATGATAATAACTATGCGCTAGGTAGAATCGGTAAACACAACGTTGTCATAGCCGCCTTGCCCAAATCCGAGTATGGAACAACCTCTGCTGCTGTCGTAGCAAATAATATGCTGCGCAGCTTTCCAAATATTCGTTTCGGACTAATGGTTGGCCCTGGCGGTGGTGCCCCAAGCGCGAAACATGATATACGACTTGGCGACGTCGTAGTGAGTACAAGGGGCAATGAGAAAGGCGGCGTGTTTCACTACGACTGTGGAAAGGTAATGCAGGGGCAGAATTTCGTACCGACCGGCTTCTTGAACCAGCCACCTCAGTTGCTCCTGACAGCATTGAGTGGTCTTGAGGCTAGATATGAAATGAGAGGACATGAGCTTGGCGCCCATATTGATAGGGCATTGGAGCAGTGGCCTCGTCTACGAAAGAAGTATTCTCGTCCCCCCTCGGATAGCGACAGACTCTATCGATCCGATGTCGTTCATCAGAACTCAATAGATGGGTGCGACGACACTTGTGGCAATGATCCCGCTCGCCTGGTAACTCGGACGGACCGTGATGAGGGAGAGGATGACCCTGCCATTCACTTTGGACTAATTACAAGTGCAGATAAGCTAATGAAGGATGCGCTCATCCGAGATAAGTTAGCAGCCAGTGATAATATCCTTTATTTTGAGATGGAGGCGGCTGGCTTGATGAACCATTTCCCTTGTGTTATAATCCGCGGGATATGCGATTATTTAGACTCGCATAAGAATAAGAATTAGCAGGGCTTTACAGCAATAATAGCGGCGGCCTACGCGAAAGATCTCTTACGTTAGATTCTTCCCAGCAAGGTCGAAGCTGAGATGCCTATTAGAGAGATTCTCAGTTCTAGTTAGTATCACATAACCAAATCGCTCTTCCTCCTCTAACTCGGGCTAGTTAAAACCGCAGGAAATAAAACGAAACGTATAGTGATGGGCATGGCATCTAGACAACACCTCGCCAAGATTGAGCGCTGGCTATCCCCCTCCGACTATTCAACCAACGCCAACTTAGCGAGAAAACAACGCCATCCTGATACGGGGACCTGGCTGCTTAAGAGTCACTATTTTCAACAGTGGAAATTGGGGTCACGCCAATACCTATGGCTCTATGGCCTGGCAGGGTGTGGCAAGACTATCTTAAGTACGACGATTCTCGATCATCTTCTATCACTTGGTACTCACACCACGATGGCTTTCTTCTTCGACTTTAATGATCCCAAGAAGCAGACACTAGAGAGTCTACTGTGCTCTCTAGTATTCCAGCTTTACCATACCGGCGAGGAAGCTGGCAGAAGACTTGACGATCTGTTTGCTTCTCATGATAACGGACTGAGACAACCAGACACAACCACGTTATCAGACTACATTGTATCAGCAATACAGGCCACCGGAGACTATGTTGTTGTGATCGACGCTTTGGACGAATGCACAACAAGAAGAGAGCTTGTGCATTGGATAGAATGTTTGGCATCTAAGGAAATTCAGTTCATCGTAACTGGTAGACCGGAAGCCGACTTCAAATCCACACTTCCTCGCTTGTTCGACAAGCGTAACTGTATCTTGCTCGATAAGGCGGCTGTTGACGCGGATATACGATCCTACGTAAGGGAAACCCTTGAACAGAAGCCGGATTTCGTGGAGAAGAAGCTGTCTTGGAGTCTTTTGAACGAAGTTTTTGATAAAGTCGGAAATGAAGCTGACGGAATGTAAGTTTCCCGATACTCAGTAGATATAGTAGGCGAGACCTTGACTAACCCGTATCCCAGGTTCAGGTGGGCAGCATGTCAGCTGGAAAATCTTGCTAGATGTCTGAGCCCAAAAGATATCAAGACAACTCTCAGATCTTTGCCCCGCGATTTAGATGGGACTTATTGCCGCATACTTCAAAGCATACCTCTGGAATATAAGTGTGCTGCCATCCGCCTTTTGCAGTTTCTTATCTACACTAAACGGCCTTTAAAAGTATCAGAGGCCATTAAAGTAATAGCTACGCAGATAGAGCAAGAGCCTCAAGGCTTCGATATTAATGGCAGACCAAGCCAACAGCATGACGTGCTACGATACTGCCCCGGCTTGATAACTATCCTTCAAGTCAGAACAAGCGCTGGTGGGGTTAATGAGGTACTCCGTTTCACCCACTTCTCCGTCAAGGAATATCTTCTCAAGCAAGACCGGTTCGATCTTGAAAGTGCCAGCATTGCCATCACTAAGACCTGCTTAACTTACCTTCATGATATTAAGTGCCAGCTCAAGGAAATCGAATTTCTTTTTCCATTGTCACAATATGCGGCACAGTACTGGACGGAATATGCTGTGCCGGCAGAGACTTCCGAGGACGTCATTCAATCTATAGTTGCCTTTTTAGGGAACGAGACGACATTGAATCGATGGATTCAATTGAACCAGACTGATCATCCGTTGGACTGTATCCCGCTACCTGCTGAGGAATCGATAATGTACTAAGCATGTCTCTGCGGACTCACCAAGACCATCAAACACCTCACGACAGATACATGCGATATGAACAGGCAAGGGGATCAATACACCCATACTTTGCGGGCAGCCGCATCTCAAGGCCTGTTAGAAGTTGTTCAACTACTGCTACACCTCGGAGTAGATGTCAACAAGCAAGTCGACAAATTCGGTAATGCTCTACAGGCAGCAGCATACAGAGGTCATCTAGAGGTCGTACAACTGCTTCTAGATAAAGGAGCTAATTGCGACATGCTGGGTGGTCGATTTGGCACAGCTCTAAAGGCTGCCTTTGCACAACGCAACATGGAGGTCATGCAATTGCTGATAGATCATGGGGCGAATGTCAACAGGCAAGGCAGGAAGTTTCGCAGTCCTCTTTATGCTGCCTCTGAGCAGCGCAACTTGGAGGCCGTGAGACTACTTCTAGTTCATGGAGCGGATATCAATGAAGAGGGCGGTCTCTACGGCGGTGCCCTCCACGTCGCTGCCCAGCGACACGCCAGCCCAGAGCTCATGAAACTACTGCTAGATCACGGAGCGGATGTCAACAAGCAAATGGGATTCATTCGCAATCCTCTCCAAGCTGCTGTCTTCATGCGAAGCAACTGGGAGGTCATACGGCTGCTGCTGGATCATGGAGCAGACGTCAGCAAGCACCACAAGATTTTGGGTAATGCTCTTCACGGTGCCTCTCTAAGGGGCGATGTAGAGGCTATGCGACTATTATTAGACTATGGAGCGGATGTCAACTTACAAGGCGGTGTCTACGGTAATGCTCTCCAAGCTGCTACTGCAAAAACATGCAACTTGGAGGCCATGAAATTACTACTTGATGAAGGCGCGGATATCAATGCACAAGGCGGGGAGCATGGCAGTGCTCTCCAAGCTGCTGCCTTGAGGCCAGATAACTTGGATACCATACAATTTCTACTTGATAAAGGCGCGGATGTTGATGCAGGAGCCAAGTATTGCGATAAGACTTTTCAGTTTCTCTCTAGACGAGGCCATCTGAACGTCGAATAGATATTACACAATAGAGGCGCAGATGTCAAAACACAAGACAGCCAGGAGCGCTTGATATCCCTGGATTTAAAACACGCAACACAAAATCCAGAAACGAGCTCACCTCGACAACTATCAGAAAACATATAGTGCTACCTCAGCTTAAGCTCTACTTGTTTCAACTTAGCTCACGAATAACTATCTTGACTTTATGTTGCCAAGTTATGGTATCTTGTCATCCATACCAAAAGAGTTATGATTATTTTGTCATTCCTGCGTTGATTCCCCGCCACTCGAATAGAGACGCGTATAATTCCCAAGACACCGTGCAGGACAGGCCATGGCAGTCGCAGAAAGCGGAGGTGCCTGAGTAAACAGAACTTGACAAGATCTCATATTGTTTTATAGCTATTGTTATGTGGGAGGTTGCAGTCGCTTGGTAGTTCATAGGTCAACCTCGTAATGACTATCCTTCTATACTTCACCTCCTTTTGTGTGGTCGATATAATTTCTTTCAGGTCGGCGATTCAGTACATACGACCATAGGTATAGGAAAATACGGGATCCCGTCC
>JABEXW010000502.1:0-30120 GCA_013266185.1 Fusarium sarcochroum | reverse complement strand
GATTTTAGGACACTGTCAACACCAACCAAGATTGTCCCACCTGCGTCACCCCAAAGGCAGTTATCTTCTTTGCACTTTTGAGCAAAAGCTTGCGTAGGAACTAAGGTCGAATTAAGTGCCCCTTTTTAAATAATATCTCTTCTCCTCTAAGGAGTATAATTCACCTAATACGATACCTCTCCCCTATAGGCTATAGATGATAGAGATAAAGCGTTTATTAGTTGACTAATTAATGTAGTCGTTCTTATGGGAACAGGGCCCTCCGAGGTCGGGTAACAAAACCTTGGTACATATGAGACCAGAAGATCTAAATATGCTCTATCAGGCAATTAGGGTGGTACATTTTACCTTGTTATTGAGGTCTGACGAGATGATGAGAGTATATACCCCGGCGTCAAAAAGCCTTACATATCAGGGCTCTAAAGAACATGCATGGAATTTGAGCTGGGTGAAGGCCTCATTACGTTGGCTAAAGGTGCCCATCCATAGTTCACAGCCGTCTCAGGCCGATACTGCCTTAATTACATGCCTCGCGCTGGCCTCAAAGGCAATGCAAACTGACAACTTATTCCTGTTCGCCTCGCATCGTTGCCTTGGTAAACGATAGGGTTGGGTTTCGATCGGGTAGTGAGGCTATGCTCGGGTAGTAGTATAAGCCGTGAATGAGGCAAGCAGTTACCCTATTGGAAATGAACGCAACCGGGGTTCAACAAGTGAAACTTGGGACAATTAAGATCCCAGTATAATCATAAGGAAGCTAAGATTTTACTTAATCCCATGACACATTTTGTAAAAACATGTACTCAACAGCTTTCATAAACCTCTCATGTCAGCATAATTGAGTGATGACTGTTTCATCGTAAGGGTGGCCCAATCACGATCTCGAAGAGCATTGCCACAATCATTAACGTTTAGTTACTGCCTGATTCTTGGCCAGATATATGTTTACAATCTTTATTTATTTCTTTATTCATAAGAGTAGGGCTTGTAACCTTTTCCTCCGCGATCATAGTCCATTCTGTCTCATACAACGGCACCCTTCCAAACTGGATACGAGACTCAACTTCCGCCAAAACACAGACCAAAGAACACGGCGTAAAAGACACGCGTAAAGCGAAAAGTGTCGAGATCCTCCTTGTCTTCCCCAAAGCATGCCTGTGCCTAGATGCTAACGTTCTTAGTTGATCATTCTAGCCCGGCGACTCATTTGTATAGAGCTTTGCTTTCTTATACAACGCTGCAAACCGGGAAAACGAAAAAATACGCAATGAAAGATATCGAACACCGAATACCGGTCCTCAATCATCCGGCCTGTTGTACCGAGAGACTATCGCGAAACATGCTGAAAGGGCCTTGGTGCAAGTGCAAAGGAGGCGATCAAATGACAGAAGTCTGCATACTGTCGTCACGTCGCCCAAACTATAGGCTTTTCGAGAGAAATATCATCTCTGGGAAGCCGTCAAGTGTCGGTCTGCCAAATCAACGATAATATCTTTCAGCGCGACTCCGAGTTGACCCCCGATGTCGCGGCCGACTGGTCTCCACTTGTACCGATGTTTGGGTCCGATGTCCGGGCCGCGAGCCGGCAGGATACAAGTTTGGGATCTGCGGGACCTCGTGGTAGTCCGTTGCTCTTTGGAACATCTCTTCGGATATCAATCCGTAATGGTATACATGGTTGACAAAGTAGAAATCCGGACGCATGTCTTCCCAGGATGAGCCAGAATGGAAGTGCTTTGCGATATGATGCATTCGCTTCCGAAAACAAGTCTCAGCGTCAGATTGGCTCTGTGAGGCCGCTCTGTATGGTTCATGGTTACAGAACCAACATACGCATATTGAAGGAAAGATATTGGCAAGGTGGTCATTTGCGATATGCGCAATCCAGTCGGCTTCATCTTCCCAGTCAAAGACTGCATCACACTGCCCAAAGCCGATGAACTCGCATACAAGAGGAGAAGTAACGGTGGGTGCTCGTGGGGGTGGGACAAAAGTACGACGAGGGGCAGAATAAACAGACGAGGGATGGGCAGATGGTCTGTCAAAGCAGGACGACATGTATGTTGAACTGCTGTTGGTTGACATGTTGACGCTATAGGTCGAAGGGGCATTTGTGGTCTGGTCTGAGAGCATTAAACTCGGGGCATAATAGCTTGGGGGTACGGCGGAATAGGCATCTCGTGTAAGTTGCAGTCCTCTTCTGGCGTTGTGTTCACCTAGGAACCCGTTTATATCGTTGGCAAGATCGGCCATCTTGGGCAAGAATGGAGAGGGAAGAGATCAGGGAACAACAGGACGTTTGTTGATGGGCGTGGGGTTGTCCTGGTAAGAGGTATGAGAGAAAGTCACGATGATTGAAGCTAATGGCTAAAGGGTGCTAATGCAAGCAGTGACTTGTGTGGACAATCAAGAACGAGGACAAGGGTAAAGGCTGTGACAGACAACCCGAAGCACTGAGAGGGACGAGGGATGATGTCTTCGAGATCTCGAGTGAGTTGAACAAAGAAGGAAGAGGTACAAGTTATGAGGTGACGGGTAACGACAAACAAGAGAGAACAAAGAGAAGGGAAAGCTAACCTTCTTATCCTCATGCTAACCACGTCCAGCTCGAGCGTCAGCACCAGCGCCCATTCAATGACCGGCCCCTCTACCTCGAAAGCTTTGTCTAAACCACGCCTCTACCTACTGTACGATACTTCCTATTCGTCGTCGGCCCCCAAACCACTGCTCGCATTTCGATGAACGACGCGGCACCAAAATCATGGGGAATGCAGTGCAGACATGGGTCCGAGCTATCGGCGGCTGCAAGGCTTCAGTGCATGCATGGCCGATTGCGTGGTAGGCTGGGGCTACTACTCCAACGAAGCCCATGAAGGAGTCGTCGCGTTGTGGAGCTTCATCCTCGAGCATGCAATAATGGTACTTGCCTCGGACGAAGCCGAAGATAATCGGCATGGTTGTACAAGATGGTGACCAATTGGTGCTGGTAAATGTGTCTTGGATGCTACGACGTGTACACCATCGATGGGTGGTGTACTGCGTTGTATGTGAGTGACACCAATCCATGGGCAATGTCTCAATGTCCGCAAAGAATCTCTCAAACAAGACAAAGTATTCGAAACAGAAGACAGCTCTCCTATCCTGGGATACACTATGAATAGTCTGCGGAATGGGACGGAACGAAAGAGATGGGTGAGGGGAACCCTGAACCAACTGTGCTATTTGCTATTTCTGAAGGGAACCAGAGCGCGGGGAACACAGAGACCCCCAAAATTGAGGCTCAACTTGCTCAAGACAGGGTAAATGGGTGTCGATGGACCTCTTTAAGCTCTCATGGCTTGGCAGGTTGGTGAGTGAAAACCCCGGTCCGTCAAACTACTCGTCTGACCCATGGTAGGGTTCCAAATAACCTCGTCATCTTGGTATATTTTTGACCAATTCGAACTTCTATTTCCATAACAATATACTAATTATACATAGGAATCAAAGAATATTCTAACTAGAGACAACGGCAATGTTCTTCAATCAAAGAGAGTTGGTTGAACCGATTTCTCATACTCTATATGGTCTACAAATTCCCCGAAAAGTACAAAACTCATACTGATCAGCATGCAAGACAATACCCGCGTTATGACCCTTGACGGTTTCAGGTATGAGTCAATTCGACCATCATGACCCGCCTATGCCTGCTATATCTCGCATCGGCTCCGAGACACTTGATTGCCAAGCAGGCTGCCATGCAATGGCTCGATTTATCACATTCTAGTACATGATCTTTGAGTCTCGAAAGGGGATTTCTTCGAACTGTGAATGCACGTAATGGGAACGCTTGAGTTGGCATGCATGCATTACCGAAGTGAAGATCAGCCCTACGGTGGCAGGTATTCGATATCTATGCTAGATTAGGAATGCAGCCCGCTGGTAGCCTATTAAGCGGCCTCAAAAGTCATAGTCAGGAAAATAATAAGATAATAAGTGCGTGGGATGAGAAAGTTGCCTAGAAATCAGGATGAAGTATGAGATGGGATAATAAGGGTTTCCTAAATTTAGGATGAACTTATGTTATTCTTCACTTATTAACAGATCACTTGATATCTAGTGTACTTTCGTTACTGCATCATTATCAGTGATACTGCTATGTTGTGCGACGCAAAATTGATTGTATCACAATCGTCTGGCAGTAAATATGTAGCAAAATTCATAATTATAATATCTCATAATTCATTAACACGTAGTATCCTGGATCTAGCTGGATTGACCTGTGAGCCATCCGTCATAGAACCTAGAATAAATACTCTGTATATATGTGTGGCTGGGTATAAACGCTGTATAGAATGCCCCCAGCATAGCAAAGAAAGCTAATTGTTATAGCTCTGTAAGTATTGTCGAGGTCTGAACCTCTGAGGCGTGATAAGTGTAGAAACCATATTCGTTTCAACATGGCTACAACCTACTCCTCATCAGGGCTGCACAGTACCCTCGCTTTGATAATGACATTGCGGTATTGCAAATGCCCACCGTTCTCATCGCCGTGTTTAATCACACCGGGGAAAGCGACGCAGCATATTTCCCTTCCGGTCAAAGACTCCTCATCCTCACCGCCCAAGTCTTCCATTGTTTCGGATTCAAACACGACTCTTTGGTGTGGCAACACTGTGGGCATATTCACACGCAGCACAGCCTTTTGAACAGCGACTAGACGTGCGAGCTCGATTGAGTTGTTGACAAGAACGCGTAGTCCGCTGTCTCGCGCCTCGGAAGGAGATGTGCCGCAGAGGGCGTCGAGAACCCGTGTTATCCGGGTTAGGATAGCTTCAGTGACGGAAGACGTTGACTCTTCGAGAGAGGAGGCATCTCGACGGAGCAGAGCGAGAGTGGAGGATCGCCATTGGTTTATGGCTTCATCAGAAGCAGCTGTCAAAGTCAGCAATTGGCATTGATTGATTGAGAAGTGCATACCATATGAAGACATGAGCTTTTCCAGTTGCCGAAACTGCTGGGTTTGCTCTTCTGAGAGGCCAACAAAGTAGGCATCAAAGACCATCTCGACTAATATCTTTGATACAATAGATTGTAAGAGGTACACCTTGTGTGTTGATGCAAGCTCCTCATACATGGGCACAAGCTCGTTAACCTCAGCCAACGTCGCCTCGTCTAAATTTTCTAGATCTGCTGGACATTAGCGACACCATATTTTAATCAACAGCAGCATAACTTACTTATCTTGGCCTTGCGAAAGTTCACAATGACCCAGTTCTGAAGGCCATTGCCCAATCGCGCCATGCCGTCGCCAAATACCTCGTCGCATTCTTGTCCATCTGTCCTTGTGCTGTTACTCACCCACTCTTTCAACCCACGTACTTGACCTCTCAGCCCTCGAATTTCGTCATCTCGCTCCTTGAGCTCTCGTCGTAGAACTTCCCAGCCTTCCCGAAGCTCTTCCCGCTCGCCCTCTCGCACCTCGACCTCGGCGCGTAGCAGTCGTAGCTCGGTGTCCGTCCGCAAGTATTGCTGGTTCAGCGCACTATGCTTCGCCTGCCAGAATGTAGCTGTCTCGCTCTCGTTTTGGCTCAGCTTATCCAATTCGCGATGGAACTCGCGCTCCATGATACCCATCTCCTTCTCCAGATAAGCAATCTTCTCGTCCTTCTCTTTAACAGCAGCTTCAAGTTCACGCTCCCTTTCTTTCTTCTCTCGCTTTTCTCTCCGATCTTTGCGCTCCTTATCGCGATCCTTCTCTTTCGTACCACTGCTCCCTGTAGTTGTATTCTCCTTCTCTTTGAGCGGGGCGCCTCCGCTGTTCTCATGGGTCTCTTCGGGGCTCGCGTTGACGTTGGAAGGCATGGCAGCGCGGGGCGGCATGGCGGGCATGCTGTTGCGATTGGTATTCGAGGAGCCGGTGCGCAAGGTATGGGCAGACGAGTTGCCGGGCCCTGGACGGCGCTTTTCAGAAGTGCTCATGGCGAGATCGAGGCGGAGCTGTAAGATCTAAGCGTATATAGCCTGCAGAGGGATCGTCAAGTCGTTGTAATGGCGGGGTACGAGGCCAGGCGATGCTGGTTCCGCATTGTTGCTGGCATCAAGTGCTCTGAAGGGTAAGGTGATGCTCTGATAGTTTGGTAGAGGAAGATGCGAGTTATGTTGATGATGACGTTGGTTCTTGTATTTTGGTGCCTGGAGGTGAGCAGTTGAACAAATGGCTTTAGGCGGCCGCCCACTGAAGGGTGCGCCAAGTCTGGATTACAGTGACCTCGTCTAACACCCTGAACGTCAAATAGGATTAGCAATGGCTATGATACAACGTTGCTGACAAGTTCGCATTAAACTGCGTTGTACATAATTGAGAAATAAGTGCATAGCTAATGAAGAGATTATTTGTTCTCAAGCAGTTCAGTCTTGTTTCTTAAACTATGGTACCTCAAAGGTTGATGACCGCCTGCTCTGTCAAGGCTTGAACAAGACGCGGTTTGTAATCCGCGTCAAGCTACAAAGACAGAACAGATAGTGTCTACCTAATTCATAATCTCTTTGTTGCTTAGCAGTTGATTAATCATTCTAGACACAGTTTCACTACTGCCTCATCATGAATCACTAGCTGCCTGACACAGCCCATGTCTAGGCTTCCTCTATATCAACAACCTTGACAGGCCAAGTCTTGATGAGATACATACACAGCCTTTAGCCATCAGAGCAAACATCTTCAAATGCTATTGTAAGCTCTAGGCTCCAGAATTAAAACCCGACCTCAGCCTCAACCTCATAAGCCTCATCATCCGTTCCCTCAATCTTCTTCGCCCCCATTCGACAAAGCGTGACTTTCTCAAGGGGCATATCCTCTAGCCAGACGTAATCATCGTATAGACTGACCATGTCCCGCGCGTCAATCGTCAGCTTCTCCCGCCTCCTGCCGCGGCCGTCTTTGACGTATATGGTATTGATCACAGTTGCGTGGAGCAGCAATGGCCGGTCCTCCTTGACCATCAACCCAGCTTCCTGAAACGTAGTCTTGATCTGTTCGCAGAACTTATAGAGAATACCATCCGTATCAACAGGCGGAGCGTACAGAACCGAAGTCTTTGCCGGGGTGTGTATAGCATGCAGGCCCTGAAGCGTTATCGACAATCGTTCCTCCGTTGTCGACGACGGCACTGCGGCTTTGGCAGTTGTGAGAAACTCCTTAAGTTTCAAACCCCTCAGCACTTCTGTAGCCTGCTCAATGGTCTCGTCCTTGAGGCTCATGACGCCGAGCGTCAGATGCATCGTGCCAAGCGGACGCACAGCGCCCGGCGGTACACCAAAACCAGCTGGATTCGTGACCTCTGTCCGGAAAGCAGCCAAGCTTCTGGCAAGCTGCGGTCCGGCCAGGGAAATGCACACGAAATGTGTTGGGGCCGCCCTGACTGGTTTGGGTGGCATGTTTGCTTTGTTGGATCCCTTTCTTTTATGCGGAGAATTACTTTGATCAATCTGAGACTAGAAACTTGTAACTGCCAGCAACTAGAGGATATACGCCTTCGACTAGTTTCGGTAGATAAAGTGCCCTAGTTGAATGTCAAGTTAGCAATAGAAGCTTCATTGTTAAGCATGTAATGTAGTCCGCGCTGGCACCCCACTCGTGGATGGGACAAAGACACAAGTCTGGCTCACCTGCCACGCGATATATGTTGTGGAATATCACTAATACGCTGCGCGTAACGTATCTGACGTTGATCTGTATTACCTCGATGATGTCAGGTGTTCGTATCCTGTCTGTGCTTTTCGATCGATGGTGAGCATGGATGTATTCTAGATTACCCCACTAACGTAGGAACTCAAGGGTCGTTCATGAGTTGCAGTTCGATCACGCATATGATGCTCACAATTGATATTGACAAAGAATACAGACAAGGCGTGCAAGTGTAGACCGAATATTAGCAGTCTTCAGTCTCAAAGTGCCAAGTTGGATTGTGAGCAGCATAGTCTTCCTTCAGCACTAATCTAGAGCAGCTCGTTAAGTCTATCTACAGGTCTGCTTCTGCTCTTCGTAATGAATCTTTAGATAGGCTGTTCAATTCAAAGGGGCGTGGAACGTTATGTCATCCCGCACTGCCTCGCAACGCCTCTTTAACATGATTGACCTGACGGGTCGTCCTCTAAGCCTCAAGCCTTTCCGAGGCCTGGGGTATCTGCTTCGATGAACCCGGCCTTGTTTCCATCCCTGAATATACCCAACACAAGTCTTTGTTGATCCGAAAATGTTCGCTCCGAGGCGCGCGACAAGCCTTCGAATAGGACACTACGCCGTGAGGTAGACCAGCCCTGCTCCGAATGTGTAAACGTGTCGTCTCGCTTCGAGGCATTGTGTGAATGGCGTGAATGCATTAATCTTAACTTTCGAGGTTTTTGTAATACTTCCTCAGAGCTGTTTCGACTTCGGTGTAGTCTTTCTTGACCATTTCGAAGGCTTCTCTGATGCGCTTTAGGCAAATGTCATCATCGGTTTCGGGACTGCCATCCACGTTTTCATTCTTGCCATATCGCTGAATCTTTTCACACCCGTCCTTGACTTTGGCGAGACCTAGCGTCGCTGATGAACCCTTGAGGAAATGACCAAGAGATGACAATGTTGCAAGGTCACGTTCATCCCTACGGATGTAGCCACGAGGCCAAAGATTAGCTAGTGTTCTCGAACTAGAGGCATCGCATGCCGTTGTCTATTATGGTCGAGCCACTGCGTGGTGGGTGGAACTCACAGTGACGCCTCAATCTTGTCGAATGTCTCCTCCGCCTGGTCAAAGAAGCCGAAAACAATCGAGGAGCTGAAGTCATGGTCGTCTGGCTCATCCATTTCAAGAATCTGCTCAAATGTGGCCATATCGATGTTATCACCGAAGAGAGACTCGAGGTCCTCCTCCTGGGGCTGAGTGTTAGTAGTGACCGTACTCGAATGAATTCGCAACCAGTATCAAGCCCACCTTGTTCTCAGCTGGCGACATTTTGACGGTGATATTCGTTTATGTTCCTACAACGGACCGATGGGATGTTATGAAGCAAGGCGGTGCTGAAGCTCCGGGGTGGAAGCGTGGGGCCGGTGGAAGACAACGGTCGGAGGGGAAAAGAAACCTAAGCTCGGGGTCAGAAACTCCGCCAAAGAAAACAAAAAAGAGACGCAAATGAAACAAGGATCCAAAGCTGGAGCCACTTGAAAGAAGAAAGATTTTGAAATTCGAATATCAACGGATTGTGGAAAGCTTGATCGGACTGGAAGGGAAGGAACAAGATCTGAGTGGCTGGGAAGGGGTCTCAGAGCAAGCGAAGCCATGGCGCTCAAGTGACGCTTGCTGTCAGGGCGGCAGCGGTAGCTTGAGCACTATCCCAAGGGTTTTGTACCTGAGGTTGACTGTGGTGGATGCCTTTGAGCTCGAGGAGAGGCTCTGATGATAGCTATAGCTATCCTGGAGGTAGGGTGTATACGAGAGAAGAGCTAGATGTTCGATACGTGCGGAAGGAAAAACACCAGAACGAAGCAGAGGAGAGGCTGAGAGTATGGCTTGCCAGAAGGCGGCGGTTGAGAAGTGTGTGATGTCGGCTGCTGGTATGTGGGCAGTCAACTCATAGGTGAGGGGCTACCGATGGAGAGGGAGGGTCCATTCGAAATCATTCACTGAGATCCATAGCCATAACTAGAGCCATACCCTCGGACGAGCCATTGCGAGTGGGGTTGAGCCGCTTTAGCTGATGCAGGGCGTCCGTGGACCGTGAGCAAGCCGTCAAATCGACGGTGGCAGGCCGTTGGTTGGAGACCATGGTATGAATGGTCCATAGGAAAAGTAGAGGTAGAGGGGAGTGGGGGATGGTGTTTAGTGCGGAAAAACGACGAAAATTTAGGCGACGGGACCTCTGGACCAAATGGAACCAGAGACATCCATAATATCCCGGGGAAACAAAAATAGATGGCGTGCGCGAAAGAGAGAACAAGAGGAAAGCAAATCAAGGGTATCGGAAAGACAACATGTGCATATCTCGTCTTAGTAGGGAGAAGAGATATGTTCCTTACCTCGAGGGAAGTGGATTCTGTTTCTGAATCTGAACCTGAACGCGGGGGACGAGACAGTTGAATCTCGAGTATAGATGTATGATATTGGATGTTTTTCCACGCAGGAGAAGCTTCTTTCTCTCTTCTCTAGCTTCCTGACCCAAGTCCGTGCCCTTTGTGCGTGTTTGGTGAGCCCTCGGGTGAGGTGAGGTGAGGTGCAGGCAAGATATCGACTGAGCGCGTGTGGTTGTGGTCGTCTTGAGCTGAGGTGCTGAGGTGTGCTGTACGGGCTGTTCTGCGGGAGATCCCGAAGCGGGTTACTCTGGGACGACTGACGACGGTGGCTGAAGATAGCGTCAGAGGCACAGCAGGGGAATGAATGCGCCGGTGGAGGATACAAAAGGGCCGTTGAGCTCCTAGGCAAGTCAAGTGTAAAGATGGAGGCAGAAACGGGTACAGGGAGAAAAAGAGGAGGAGATGGATGAAAATCAATGAGGATCAATGCTCACTCTCGGTGTACGGGGGGTTGACTACCTACGGTAAGGTATTCATTCACTTTGTTCCTCTGGCCCCAAAGACGTAAGTGAACACCCCAGTCCCAGTCCCCGTCCCAGTCTGGAGGGGCCCTGCCGATTACGTCGGTGTTTTGTACAAGAGTCCACTAAAACAAAGAAGAAAAGAGAGAAAAAATCGGGGGAGGGCAGCAGTTGCATCATCTGGTTCCATTCCGTCGAGAAGCAGAGGGTCTAGATTTCCACTGCTTCCATTGGGGGACACCAGTCCACAAACTGAAAATGATCGTCGGGTCACTTTATGCGACTCCAGCCTCCAGCCTGGACGTCAGGGCTTCCTCATGTCTTTTCGGCCGGGTTTTTTTTTTCTACTTGATAATGGATCAACAGACAAAATTGTCAGTGCCATCCATGCTCATGCCACGCGATAGCTTAACTACCTAATAGCAGAAACATTCTTTTACAATTCACATCGTCAACTCAACACGAGATCAAAAACAATGTCATGTCACCGCTTAATTAGGCCATCCAAACTATCGCCCTGGTTAGGAAGTCCAAGTCCAGAGTTTTTGTTCTGGTTCTCCGGGACTCAGAACCGCGTCCGCCTAGCGCAAAAGTCTTATTCCGCTAGCCCTGAACTACCAAGTACGGTACCTTACTCTCCAGTCCTTATGCGCCGCCAGCAATCAAATTCAAATGCGCCCATGAGGCAGAGGTAGAAACGCGGAACGGTTCTCGGGTTGTGTCCGGCAACGTTGGGAAAACATGTTTCATAAGACAGACTTCCCCCCTCAAGCTGACATTCAACAGGGACGTTAGAGTCTTGTGATATCCAGTGTACCGGTCATAGGCTGGACAATGGGATAAATACATATATACACACCTACACAGGGTCCCCTGGTGCGGTTTGTTTCCGGGGTTCGGGAAGCCATCATCCGAAGCTGAAGTAACTCGGTTCCCATTGTTCCTCCACTCGCTGGCAGCTCTTATCACTTACAACATCTATCAAACTCGATACCTAGCCGGTTGTCACAGCGGATACCACGACACTCTACCCGCGCACTTGGGTCTTCTCAGTCGGGAACAATACGACAACACGCCGCTTACACATCGTGCATCAACTAATCCCACTACAACATTATTCAATAACCAGAGCTACAGCACAGACAGCCATAATCAGGTACCATGTCCCGAGACAAGACGTAACGCTCACCGAGTCACCGGTCCACATGCTCAACTCTTGGTATTACTTAGATAGGGCACGATCGGCATTTTCGGCCGTAGCTTCTGCAAAAGCCCAACTCTTAGGAAGCAAAGCTCCTCTCTGAGCCCTGCATTCAGAAGCTTAGAATGACATGCACACACGCCGTCTTATGCCCGCTGGCCCACCCGGTTGAATTCGACAAACCCCACGCAAATTGCACCCTCAAATTCAAAGCTCATCGTGCTTTCTTCACACCAGCCACCTCAAGGCTCATGACAAGCGAGCTTGGTGCGGCATTTTCTCCATCCTAGCTCAAGTTGATATCATTCTGCTGTCAACCGCTATGAAGTGTCCTGCAGGGTCCGTTGATCAAATGGATGGATCTTATTTAGCACCCCTCACCTGCCCCTCGTCCCTCGTGCACGGTTGATGGCGGGGTTCAACCGCCGACGGCTGAACGACTATTCAAAGCTACTGTACTAATCTTCTGAGTGGCATGATCAAGCCTTTTTAACAGCTATGAGTTGTATGGTCCTTGGCAAATAAGCACTTGAACTACCGACTGAAGTTCCCATGACAGTGTGGAGGGGCAGCATGCTTGGCAACAAGACATCTCCCACTTTGTGACAGGATCAAGGTCCCAACCTATCAAGCAATTCCTTGATATATTTGACAGCCTTCTGATATTGGGCCGTCGTCTCCTATCGGTACCCACCAACTTGGACCTCACCGCAAACTACATAGGTACCTTACCAAAACTGACGAGTTTTTGATGCATGCCCTTTAGTCTATAGATGCAGACTGGAGCACCTGGTACAGCAATGTAGTATTCTTATCCAGAATGATCAAACGGTAAAAGTCGGCGCCGTCTTAGAATTGAGTGTCACAGTATCGACATCACTGTCGAACCACCAATGACCCAATTCTCGGGAAGCCTGTAGCACCGGATGCACACGCGCCTCGCATAGCTATAAGCGCCCTTACTATCATGCTGAATGCACAAGAGTCACAGACCACTTCTGATCCTAGACTTGAGAGGTCCTCTGACATTCCGTCGAGCTAAACGGTGACAGATCTTACAACAACCTTGCTACCAGACCCTGCTACAGTATCCATCCCGCGCGGAACAACCCCATTCGAGGCCCGCAATGCATCCTCCTGCGAGGTGATAAAACCCCCCCGCAAACCGGTTTTGAGTCACTCAACTCAGCTCTTTGCGCCTTGGCCGGACGATTAGGGTGGGTATTTCTTTCTTTCTTTTTTTGCATAGCGCAAGCGAATACGCTAGACGAAGCTGTAATCTCTAGTGAAGAAGAGGAGGAGCAAGACAAGGTGACGTGGCGGCCACTCGCATTCAAGACGACCCTGGGGCTGGGCGACGGGCCGCTTTGCTTGTCAGTTGACCCCGGCTACGGAACGGGGAGTGTGGGGCGGTGAACGGACCCCGCGCCGGCCCAGCAAGGACGGAAGCAGCGCCGATAACCAGGCCGCGCAGGGATTCGACGGGCCAAGGAAGTAGACCCTGGGATGGAAGCTCTTTGGAACTGTGATATTCATTCGAGAAGCTTTCTAGGCTTGTTGGTGATGGGCAATGCGTGGATACCGTAAGACGGAGTAAAAAAGATAAGCAAAGTAAAGCAATTATCTCGGAAACTCTGTGTTCCGGAAGTAGGCTGAGGCTATATACACCAAACACACAACTAACCATTATGCTCTTTGTCCATATCCCTACTGTTGTCCGTTTCCCTCACTACATGTATCATTCACAATGCACGATATATCGTCTTGAGTCCAGAACGCCTCGGTCTAAAACATCACCTTGGTCGCCACGCTCAGCAGCCATGCTGCATCTCTCCAGCCCCCATCATCAGTTCCTGGAGGCGGCATGCGCTCTTCCGGAGCTGCCGATATGCCTGCCAGTTGCCGGGATGACCAACTTCGAGAACGGCTGAATTCATTGCCGTTTGGTGGAGTTTCATCACTATCGTCCTCTGAATCTTCGTCGTCTTCTTCTACGGAGAAGAGAGACCAGACACTGCCAAACCAAGTGCCCGCACCTGCTTGGCCTTTTCGAACAAGTCGTCGCACAGTAGCTTCGTCATCCTGAGAAAGATCCTGCTCAAGCTCCTCCAGCCGCTCGTCGAGGTTAACAAAATCAGGACCCGGAAGGTCATTTTGGGCTTCCTGGTTGGGGAAATAGGACTCCTCGGCAGATTCTGGAAATTCAAGAGGCGAGTGAAGGAGGCTCCGAGGTCGTGTCAAGCTATGAGAACGACTGTGGGTGCGGCTAGGGAAACGACTGGCATATGGGGATGCGTCCTCCTCAATGGGCGCAGTGCTACCGCGACGACTAGTATGGCGACTTGTGATTTCACGCTCGCGGGCAAGCTCGGCCTCAAAAGCATCATCATCAGGATCCATCCCCCCAAGATTGGTCGAGCTCTGGCGTGATATAAGCCAAGTCTGACCCTTGGACTCGCGAGCCTCAGAGCTCATGAGCGCGCCAGTCCGGAGCAACCAATCGCTATCATTGCGATGACGCATGCTAAAGCTCATGTCATCCTTGTGGCGTCTGTTGGGTGTTGCACGGCCAGATAGAGACTTTCGTGTACTGCCCGCACCGAGATGGGTTGCTGATTTACTCTTCGCGAGAGGTGTTGAGGGGGTTCGGGTATGGGATCTTGAACGCGATGCTGTCGGGGAGCGAGCAAGGAGACGCGGGGTCGCAGGAGCAGACTTTCCCTGGATGTAGGAGGGAATTGGATGGACGGGAGATTGAGGATGAGATGCGATGGCGTCGGCAATGAGTTCGTCGTCGTTGAGGGGGAGTTTGACGGTAAGAGGCGCGAGGGAGAGATGATTGAGGCTGGAAGAGGAGCGATTCTTGCGACGAGCGCGGTCGGCGTGTTGGTTATATGCTACGTCCATGATGGCGATTGTGTGAGTTGTCGTTATCGGAGACGGGAAGGGGTTGTTGGAAGATGTTGAAATAAACAATAGCAACAGAGGTAGCTTAGTACGTTATGCGGTGGTGTTGAGAGAGCAAGTGCGGAGAGTCAATGGGTTGGTTCAACTAACGAACCGATAGCGGCGATCGGCATGTGATGGCGACAAAGATACCAAGAGAGTGAGACTGGGCAGCAAATCAGCACATGAAAGAGGACAATGTCAGTTTAAGAAGAAGACGAAAGTGGCTGCTGTTAGTATTAAATCGGTCGGGCCATTCGTTAACAGAGTAAGGTGATAAATTTAATCGCCGAGGCCCGGATAGTAACGAGAATCTAGTGTTAGTATTGCCTGTGAAGAGCTGATCTAGACAGAAATAGTCGAGGTGCGATGCAACCAAAAAAGCTCAATTGCCCCAGCCGTTGATCAGAACTTTCAGTGATGGCGAGTACTTGATCTTGCAGTCATACCATGTACCCTCAAAGCTGAATTACCCCGCATATCTACTTTACCCACAAGCATCTTCAAGTACCGATCCATCCGCAAAAATCTCGAATCCGGGCATCGTCTCCAAATCTAGCAAATCCATCGCCGTCAGTTGCCGATTTCATTCACACCCAAAGCAAAAAAAAAAATAACATCACGGTCGGCCTTGTCCGAGACCAGAATCGGTCGAACGACAGCTGCATACAGGGCCTAGAGTCTGCCCATTTTTTTCTACTGCTACAGTAGCGTTTGTGTGAAGGGACATATCAGGCAAATATCCTTGACCTTGGGTGGTGACAAAGCCAAGATGCGCAACCTTCGAAACATTCGATTCGGACAATGCCATCGCGCACATGTCACGGCTACGTGTTGGGATCCCGAGAAAGATGAAGTTCTTTGTGCAGCTGGACCGACGGAGGAGAGCAGTGGTATTGAGTTGCTAAGGATCACTGGCGATCAGAATATGTAAGTAATTCATTAATCAGATATTTCGCATACGTACAGTCACTGACTTCATGTAGTTCAGTTCGTACAGTGGCCAGTTGGGATGCACCCAGCCCAACACCAGATTTACTCGTCGATAGAGTCGTCAGTCTACAGTATCTCAGTGGTTCAACAACCACATGTCTCGTCCTCGAAGGCGGCGACATTATCACTGTCCAGGAGGATGAGTTCTCAGGTCAAGATGCTCACATCGAGATTGTCGGCTCCATCGACGCCGGCATTTCTGCTGCGCGATGGTCTCCCGACGAGGAGCTCCTTATCGTTGTCACAAAGGAAAACAATGTCATCTTCATGGGTTCGACCTTTGACCCTGTCGCAGAGATTACAATGACAGTCGAGGACCTCAACGCATCCAAGCACGTCTCCGTTGGCTGGGGAAAGAAGGAGACGCAGTTCCAAGGCCGAGGCGCAAAGGCCATGCGCGACCCTACTATCCCCGAAAAGGTTGATGAGGGTTTACCCAGTGCCCAGGAGGACGGTACGACGACTATCAGCTGGAGAGGGGACGGTGCTTACGTTGCTATTAACTCTGTGCAGGAGGGATCTCGCCGTGTTGTTCGAGTTTACTCTCGTGAAGGCGAACTTGACAGCGCGAGTGAGCCAGTTGATGGTCTCGAGGGTACTCTGAGTTGGCGACCAGCTGGAAACTTGATGGCTGGCATTCAGCGATTGTCTAATCGGATAGATGTCGTGTTCTTTGAGAGGAACGGCTTACGGCATGGAGAGTTTACGCTTCGCTCTTCCTCTGGGCCAGTCGAAGCTCATGAGAGGATACGTTTGGAGTGGAATTCGGACTCGACTGTTCTAGCAGTTATCTACACAGACATGATCCAGCTATGGACAATGGGCAACTACCACTGGTATCTCAAGCAAGAGATCCCCATCGAGGTCAAATCAACATGTCTGTCATGGCACCCTGAGAAGGCCTTGCGCTTTGCTGCTGCGTCAACGAGCAACGTCTTGGTAGCGGAACATATCTTTTACACAGCCAGAGGATCATGCCAGCCACCACACGATAATGGTGCTGTGGCGGTGATTGATGGTGAGACGGTCAAGTTGACTCCGTTCCGAACAGTCAACGTTCCACCGCCCATGTCGATGTTCGAGATCACAGCTTCTGCGGCGGTAGTCGACGTCGCATTTGGACGTAACAACGCATCCTTTGCTGTCCTGCATCGAAAGGGTATCGATGTTTACGAATGGCCGGTGAAGAATGGAAGGTCTATCAAGCCGCAGGTTTCAAAGAAGGTCGCATTCGACGAGACAGCAGTCCCAGGCTATAACACGGTGCTGCGTATTGCCGCTGTTGGTGACAGTTTCCATTACTTCGGTTTTGAAGAAGAGAAGGGATTCGTCCAGCGTTCAGTGCAGGCTAGCGGCGAGGGAGAAGCCTCTATTGCAACGGTCGACTCGCAAGAAGTGCTAGTTGCTACGACTAGTTACCAAGACGACAACGTTTTTGAAGGCTATGGCCAGGATAACTCGGGAAAGCTATTCCAGATTAACGAGATTGGCAATGAGATCATTCCTATTCAGTTCCAGACTCAGCTGCCCTGGTTTGAAATCAGCAAGGTTGATGATGAGATCGTTGCCTTTGGTCTCTCTAGGAATGGTCACATCTACGCAAACTCTCGACTCCTGGCAAAGAACTGCACCTCCTTTATTGTCACACCTAGCCATCTCATCTTTACTACCAACAACCACTTGGTCAAGTTTGTTCACTTGTCGGCTAACGTCGATGGTAAGATATCTTGATCCCTTTCGTGACCAGCCACTAATATCATTCAGAGCTCGAAGTCCCTGCAGATGACCCCGAGACCGATGAGCGTTGCCGCAGTGTGGAGCGTGGGTCAAGACTCGTCACCGCTATCCCTGCCAACATGAGTATTGTGCTTCAGATGCCTCGTGGAAACCTCGAGACTGTCTTCCCCAGAGCTATGGTCGTGGCGGGTATCCGCAATCTCATCGATGAGAAGAACTATGCCAGAGCATTCTCATACTGTCGAACCCAACGTGTTGACATGAACATTCTCTATGACCACCAGCCAGAACAGTTCTTGGCCAACGTTGGTCTCTTCCTCGATCAGATCCCAGACGTCGCTCATATCGACCTATTCCTCTCTTCTCTCCGGTAAGACCTCTTCGAATCACACCATCAACAACAAGAAACTAACCTAAAGCAGGGCCGAAGATGTTACCCAAACTATGTATCAAGATACAAAGCGCTCCAAGGCTTTCGGAGCCGATGCTTTGCCCTCTGACTTGTCTCCCGCACCAAGAGGCTCCGCTGCCAAGGTCAACACTGTATGCGATGCTCTTCTCAACGCCCTACAAAGCCGCAAGGCCACCAACCTTCAAAACACCATCACCGCACACGTCTGCAAGTCGCCGCCCGCCCTTGACGACGGTCTTCTCCTCGTCTCTGAGCTGATGCGCGAGGATGAGAAGATTGCCGAAAAGGCAGTCGAGCATATCTGCTTCCTGGTCGACGTCAACCGTCTGTACGAGAATGCTCTCGGTCTTTACAACCTTGACCTTGCCCTTCTTGTTGCCCAGCAATCTCAGCGCGATCCCCGTGAATATCTCCCCTTTATCCAGAATCTACACTCTCTTCCCGAGCTCCGTCGTCACTTCGAGATTGATGACCATCTCGAACGTCGCGTCAAGGCCCTTGGCCATCTCCAAACGATGGACGTCTTTGACGAGCTCCTCGCCTACACTACGAAACACTCCCTATACCACGACGCTCTTCGTCTCTACCGCTACGATGTCCCTCGCCTTCGGGAACTCACAGCCGCATACGCTGCCTATCTCGAATCCACCTCAGCCTATCGCGAAGCAGGTCTTACCTATGAGTCTCTCGAGAACTACGCCAAGGCAACGAGCTGCTACAGAACTGCGGGCGCTACATGCTGGCAGGAGTGTCTCTACACTGCAGCGCAGCAGCAACCTCCCATGTCTGCTGATGCCATGTCCGACCTTGCCAACAACCTCGTAGATGCTCTCTGGGAAGCAAAGGATTATCTCTCCGCCGCCACCATCTACCTCGAGTATCTCGACTCTATCGACATGGCTGTCAGTTGCCTCTGCAAGGGCTATCACTTCGCCGATGCCATCCGTCTCGTTGTTCAACGCAATCACCCCGACCTCCTCACTACAAGTGTCGACACTGGCCTTGCCGACTCACTAGGCACAACAACCGAGTTCCTCGCTGACTGCAAAGCTCAACTCAAGGCTCAGGTTCCTCGTGTAGCCGAGCTTCGCCGCAAGGCCATTGAGGACCCTCTCGCCTTCTATGAGGGAGACCGTGCCGGAGGCATGGACATCCCTGACGACGTCTCCGTCGCTGCCTCTTCGCGTGTTAGCACAAGTGCATCCCTCTTCACACGTTACACAGGCAAGGCTGGAAGTGTGGGCACCGCCGGCACAGGCGTCAGTCGTGCCACGAGCAAGAACCGCAAGCGTGAGGAGAAGAAACGCGCCCGAGGACGCAAGGGAACAGTTTACGAAGAAGAATATCTCGTTAACAGTATCCGCCGTCTCATTGAGCGTGTGAGCGCTGCCGCACCAGACGCAGAGCGTCTCATCTTCGCTCTCGTGCGAAGAAATATGCCTGAGCGAGCACGTGCTGCTGAGGCTCTCATGGCTGAGGTATCCGAGGCCTGTACTACGGCTGTAGCTGAGGTCTTTAAGATACCTGAGGGAGAGGTTGAGCAGAAGAACGAGGGTGAGCCGGCGTGGCAAGCTACAGGAGGTGATGCGGTATTGCAGGACTTTGTGATGGGACAAGGGAACAAACTAGAACCACCTGTGGTGAAGGGGCTCAAGAAGCTCACGCTGCTGGGATCATGATTAAAAGTACTTTGATAAAAGTTTACGTCTAGAATGATGAAAGTTGATGATCAAGAACCGTTGTGTTAGTCTGCTGTGCTCATATACTGCGTTTTTGCATCTCAATGCGCTCTGCACCATTTTATGCTTTGGCGTGAAGAAGCTGCTCTAATCTTGGCTTATATCTAGGCAGCCCAGGACAATTCTAGTCAAATATGTGTACTTACAGGACTTGATTAATATATTTGACAACGACCTATCCTAAATTAGTACAAGATGTCATGAAGTAACAAAATGTATCCTAAATTTAGGATAATGTTTTTCACTTATTTGTATAGCCACTGCACGATATAGACCGACCAGATGAACGAAACAGAAGTATTCCCATTCGCCTCCGCTATGAAGCCAAAATCCCGACTAAAAACTACCATATAAAACTAAGTACGAGAATATCGAAAATGGGGGCAAAGTTAGGAAATGCTAGCCTAAGCCTCATCATATATCCGTCCGTCCCCAAGTCCATAACCATATACCATCGCATTTCAAGCAATTTCGCATAAGACATATCTCTCTTCCCAGGCATCATCTCCGTAAACATAGTATACGAACTAGGCACCATTTGGCTTATCCGGCTCGTCATCGTCCTTTGGTGGCGGTGGTGGAGGTTGGTCTTGTTCTTGTTCTGCCTCTTGCCTTTCGAGCTCCCTGAGGAATGCCTCCTCATCATCCTCATCCTCCACTCCCATTCCCGCTCCCGCTCCCTCTCCTGCTCCCACTTGTTCTTCGCCGATGGGATTTTCGGGAACGATGCCGTTTTGACGCTCCCAAACCTCTCGTCGAATACGATCGTCCTTGGCTTTTCGTGCGCGCTCAACCTCTTCAAACCCGCCTGACTTCTTCAGCTTGCCATCCGCGACAAAGTTCTTGATTTCGCGGTGCATGGGGTTGACTTGGCGTGTGGCCAGCTCTTTCTGACGCAGCTTCTCTGCACGCTCGATGGCCTCTAGACGATCTTCGTGGTTGGGTTGCAAGGCTCTCACTTCACCAAGGACACCCTCTTTTGCTGCGCTTTGGTCGGCGCTGTTGCCGAGGTTGATGAGGCCCTTGGAGAATTGGCGAGCGGTTCCTGCGCTTGCCCCTGTCCCATTGTCCTTCATTTGCTCCTTGGTAGCTTGCTCCACGAGAGTGAAGGTCTCCGAAGCCTTTTCTAGATCGTCTCGCAGATCGACTAGGAGATCCTCCATAAGGCGAAGCTCGTCGCGACCCTGGCACACGTCCTCGAGCTCCTTCTCCCAAATCTTGGTCCAAATAGGCTTCTCCTGGCCCATATACTCCTCCATTCTCTTGAGTTCCTTGGTCAACTTTCCGATATCCTTGCCAACAGAATCCAGCTGTCGCGGCAGTGGTCGGACACCACGGTGTACCACATCCTTACGCAGATCCTCAATAAGGTCTTGAAGATCATCCACTTTACCAACCAACCGGTCAGAGTCACTGTTGAGCTGCTTGCGTCCATTGGTGACGTAAGTGTAGCCAGCATCGCCTTCGATATCGGGAATGGCTGCATTGGCTGTGGCGACCTTGACGTTAGCAGCCTTGTTGCGAATGGTAGTCATGGAGTTTTGGATGTCGGCTTGGAAATTGGAATACGTTTGACGCATAACAGCAAGATCACGCCGTAAGATCTGTAATTCCCCAAGATGGCCACTGTCCAGCTTCCGCCCCGAACTGATTTGAGCCTTTGTCCCTTCAGGCGCAGGAGCCGCGGGTGCAGGCGATAACGCCATCCGAGACATCTCGTTTGCGGCTTCTTGTTGTCGGTCAGAGACTCGCTGAATAGCCGCTCCCTGATCAGTCACTGTTTGCTTGACGTCACGAACAATCTCAGTCAAAGATGCAAGTCCGTCGTCAATATGCCTCTTGACCTCATCCAAAGCCTCAACGTTAAGCACGAGAACAGTTCGATCCTTCACATCAGCCAGATCCTCCAGTTCATGACGTACGCCAGAGACAGGATCCTGGATATAAATTTCAGGAAGGTCTGCGCCATTGTACTGGGTGTTCCAAGAAAACTTCTCAATGAATGCGAGTTGCAGCCGTCCAATGGTAAGTTCGGCCCGTCCCTCTGGTAAAACAAACTTCTTCACCTTGGACTTGTACTGGAGGAACAAGGCCAGATCCTTTGTAGGTGTCGGAGGGGGCGAATCCTGGAAGTACGATGTCTCAGCAGGCTTTTGCTGTGGTGTTGGTGTTGGTGCAACTTCAGGTTCGGTCTTGGGTTTCTCAAGTTTCGGTGTTTCCGGTGTATTGCCTTCATCGTTATAGAACATGGGGTCAACGGGTGGCCCGCTAAGCGTTGCGCTGGCCGCATATGGGTCATCTGAAGGTTGAGGTGCAGGGCTGTCTTTTGTTGCGGGCAGCTCTGCTGTACCAGGTTCCTCAGAGACACTGTCTGGTATTCTAACAGGAGAAGAAGCCTCGGCAGCTGCGTTTCGCAAAGACTGGCTCGAGCCATTGCGGTTGTGGCGTATAGACTGTCGGCCCTGCACTGCGCGTAGCGATTCTCGAACCTCCTTTCTTCCTCGGTTTGGCACGGGCGAATTTTGCGGGGGAAGAATCGGGACACCGTTGGCACCTCCAAGATGTTTGGATATTTGGTATTGAGAATATCTGCGTGAAGCTCGTCGTTCGAGATCCCCACCCTTCTGTAGAGCTGCAAGGGCGCTCGAGGTATTGTCGGGTGGAGGAGGTGGAGGTGGGGGAAACGAATCGATATTTAACTCTCCAGTAGAGGGCCCTGAAGGAATTGTGTTCTCGCCTTCTGGGTAGGGTGGCACGACAGGCATGCTCTGCATCGTATTGCTGGAAAGTGAAGACTGTTCTGATGCCACGGATGTTCGAGACTGGTCGCGTTGAGCATTAAAGCGGCGCGGAGACTGGTTGGCACCGGCACTTGGTGGAGGCTGAGGGTCACTCTGCGACGGCTCAGGCGGCTGGAAACCATTCTCCAAACCCTCCTCCAACATGTTTGTGAGCCCGCTGTTGCCGCTGCCGACGGTGCTAACGCTGGTGGCTCTGTCGGGGGGTGCATGGCCATCGCGATCTCGAGCTTGTTTCTGACGGAGCTTCTGTTGCTTGCGCTTTAGGCCATGTAACAGATTAATAATGATGTCACGGATCCTAGGCAAGTATTTCTCCAAGCTCTCGGAGCTGGCCTCTTGGCTCAGCGTCGCCTCTAGTATGTGTCGAAGTAGATCAGGAACGTTTCCTAAATCAGACGTGTCAACATGGATAGCAGTGAATGCGCGGCACGCCATGTTGAATTCGTAGCCTAGGCGCACGTAAACGTCCGACACCTGTGCGTCGGTGGCTTGGCCGCGCGACCATTGCGTCAGAGTTTCGAGGAGCTGTTTCGTTGCGACGAGGAGGTGTGTGACGCTCTTTTCGATCTGTGATAGAGGCATATTGGAGCCACTGCCGGAACCCTGAAGAGAACACAGAACGTCAGCATAATGCCATTGGGCATGGACGTGGGGCAGGGCTCGGCAGGGGCACAAGCTTGCCCACTTGGTTACTCACTTCGCGATTCATCCTGCGAGAACCAGCTGATTGTATAGATCTTGCCGAGGCGCTTGACGCTCGAGCCTGGAGCGCTGGTGAGATGGATCGAACAGGAACATTGGGTGGCGGCCCAGGCTCAGCGCCGGGCGAGCGACGATGGGCAAAGGCGCGTTGGGAGCCGGATGACGGAGCCTGCATGGCGGGTTATGCTTATGTGTGTATTCGCGACAGAAGTACGTGGTCGGTCGTGGTCGCACGCGGAGACAGAGTAAGGAAATGAATCGTTCAAGGGCGAATATGTTGAAGATCGGGTACGCTTAATGATCGGATTTCGGTGGCCTTCGAGGGGCAAGAGGCATCATCAAAAACGAGCGGCAAAGAAGCAGGTCGAAAATTCGGCGTTGAAGGAAGAAAATTACGGCGCAAGGAAAAGTCGAAGCAGGCGATATAGCGAAAGTGCCGAGGCTGACGTTGAAGGAAGAAGGATGGTAGGAGAAGTTGATAAGAGTGTGATGGTGATGGTTGGTGGATGGTAGCCCAGTGGTACCTCTACAGCACCTCATCGGTGATCCAGTACGTAGCTGAAAATACCTTTAGGTAGTCATGGATGGCACCCCTGCATCAGCACGTGCCACCATGGCGTGGGTTCCAGGGAAGCGCTCAAGTTTCTGGGGAGAACCTATCATTGAGCAGGAAACCTTTTTCAAACGGTTTAATCGTATTATATAGATCACATTTCTATGCTTAAAACGTTACGATAACCGTTATTAGCGACTGACACTTGGAATGCTGAGTCCAAACCCGGTACGTTGGCTGCTTTAGGATACGATGTAAAAGCTTTGGATGAATTTAGGATGACTTATGACTGAGACAACCATAATTCAAGAAATATTCTCGAGACCTTATAATGATATTATCATAAAGTTCATCCTAAATTTTGCTCAAACTTGACCTTGACCCTTGGTATAATGTATCAAGTATAGTGCCGCGGGACGCGCTGTCGGCGAGGAAACGGCTTTACCGCCCCCAACCGCCTTGGCCAGCAAGAGCTCCGCCCCATGGATCCGGGGTTGGCTCCATGGCATTGACTAGAATGCTCCATTAATGCATTGAGATAGGGCACCACCGTATTTCGTAATATCAAGGAAACCAATACATAAATACGCCAAGTACGCTAAGGCAAGCTATACCCTTCTCTCCGGATCTGCCAGAGACGCAGGCTCAACGACTTGACAGGGCAGCTTCAGACGATATATGGCATCCCCATGAGTTTTTATGACTCCCGCAACCTGCTCATAATTCACTTGAAGCCTAGGAGCTCGTAACTCAGAGGCAATGCGTTGCCATGACTTGAGTACGGCAGGACTCAACTCCAGACGCCAAGTTCCGCGCCATGTGACCGACGCACTGTCTTTGTCCAGTCGACATATAAAGGCACAAGCATGTCCTTTTCCACCGTTCCAAAGTACGAAAGTGTGTAGCTTGGACATCTTTTGCACGACGGCCCTGGCTCGACAAAGTAAGGCCCAAATCTCTTGATATTTTCCCGAATGGTTCTGTAGGAGTTGCGATGTGAGTGCCAGGGATTCCAGATGTGACCATGTCCACGTCGGCTGACAGAATCGAAAGATTCTTTCGGCGTCGATCATAAAGGAGATGGCCAGGTGTTGTAAGTCGCGACTCTTGGACGCCAACGCTTCACCAAGCTTTCCGTAATCATCAGCTGTATCTAGCCCAGGTACCCAGGAGAGTACAAAGCTCGACGGAAGCGACTTTGCGAACGGATCGTAGAATTCGTACGAGTCTTCGAAGATTATCAATCTGTTTAATGTGCGCGGAATACATTTCTGGAACATGGAAGCAAGGCCTATCTCCAACCATTAGCGGTGAGTGATCACAATGTACGGACGCGACAGAAACGATGCTGCTACAAATTCAAGCACGTACCTGAAGCTCGATGACTTCCGTCCCATAGTACAACTGTGGTCCACGGCTCAAAAGATATGTGCTCTAGACGATCCAAGGTGTTGAGTAGTTTGCCGAGTAGCTCAGACGAAACGTAACGGCGGAGTTGTCGGCGCATGACGAAGCTGGTGACGGCTGGAACCTGGGGCAGCGATTTCGCGAATGATAAACTAAGATGCCGAAAGAGTCGTATCTTAGCTGTTGTGGGAGGATCTTTGACTTGTCGACCATGCACCCAACCATGCTTCGGGTCGTGAGGGCGCTTTCCAGTCTTCCATGCATCTGGTACTATGTCCTCGACATCATCGATATCATCAGAGAACAGATATATGTTTTTGAACCAATGCTGACAGTCGCTGGGAGAATATACGTTGAGCTCCAGTGTCAGGTTGACGGCTGGCTCCCAATCACTAAGAATGCACCAGAGTTTCCGTATCCCCTCACTGATGTTGGTGAGGCCACCTTCCGATCGTAGAACATATGTTGTCGAGCTGATCGTCTCATATTCTGGCAGTTCAATATTGAGGCAGATGTTGTGCACCAGCATTCTCTTTTGCCCCACGATGATTTTCTTGGACTCATCAAGACAAGATAATTTCAGCTTGATTTTGGAGAAAGTGACTTTTTCTATAAAGTCCTGCCATTCTCTACATACGGATGCAAGACGACCCCATCCTGGGTGTTTCCGGTGTGCGATCTCGTCCAGGATAATGTGGCGAATCTCTAAAGGCAAAGATGCCCATGTCGGAGCTTCCGCTCGCCGTTTCATGCTTCGAGTCTTCATTTCGTGGCGCCGGATGAAGAAGCTTGAGGTTACCGCAAACAATCTTGTTTAGAGAGCTGGTGAGTTATTGCCGATGGTAGCCAAGGAAGGTGCTATCCATCTTTCTGAGCTTGTCAGAAGGTAGGTTAAGATGACATCTTTCATTGGGATTTGCGAGGTTTAAAGTTCTGTGCGATTACTTTTCGTTCGTGCGAGTTGATAACATGAAGAATTGACGCCGATTAAGTTACCTTGTCGAATCTTGACAGCTGTTCTCTTGCATGCGGCTCTCAACCTTCCATACTTTGCAGAGCATTTCCACTGGAGCTCTGCCATCAACTCTACAGTATCTAAGCAGAACGAGTCAAACTCCATAAAGATGAGATTCTATGATACGAGTTTGAGTCCTACCGTGCTTTAGCCATGGAAGCTTATTGCCTCCGAGTTACGAGCTCCTAAGCTTCAATGAATTATGAGCAGGTCGGAGGGGTCAGGGTCACAAGACTCATGCCCTGCCGACTTATTGAGCCTGCGTCTCTTTGGCAGATCTGGGGGAAGGGAACAGCTCGTCTTAGCGTATTCATGTATGTATGGCACAAGTCCTACTTCCTTAGGAGCTTGCGTGAAGATAATGAAAGCCAACCGCCGGCCTCAATGGTAGATGCTATGATGGCATATGTCGGCCTTGCATAAACCCCGTTCCCTGACAGGAAAGAAAACCATCTGCAGATGAGCTCTCATGCGTTTAAAGTATATTATCAAAGCCGACGAGTAGTTTTAGTGCCTAATTGCGACATGATATTGCGGCGTTCGAAGCCATACGGTATTTAACTTACACACCGGAAACGGGGTTTTGCTTCAACTCCCTGCTCCGTCCGTTCTAGAGTAGGCACCTATTCAACCAAAGGCCGGGCTTTCCAGAGAACTGCTATTTTTACTAATCCGCTAAAACCACCGTTTTTTCTTCAATAGGAAATGCCATTCGAACTGAACCACTAACTAGTTCGCCTTAGGCCAGCAGAAACGTGGCACTGGGGCCTTCGTCATCACCACCACTGCTATGTACCTGTAATTGAAGCGTCGTTTGGGGAGAGCGATAACTCTTGTACAGGAAGAACGAACCCATTTTGGATGGTGCAAACGTGCAACGTTGTTGTCACGTTCGAAGAGTGTATGATAGGTTGCTTTTCCTTCTTTGCTACTGTGACAGTTGACAGGTTCGTCAGACATCCTAACTTGGCCTGATGAGGCGCTCACCAGGGCTAAACTTAAGGGCCGGTCCAGCCGTCGGGGTTGTATGCTAGAATTTCAGCTCCGGTTTTGAGCTAATGATAGCTGCGTGTTGGTGTAGAGGTGAAGCCTCCACAATGAAACAGAATACCAGCGGTTGAGATAAACCATTATTATTTAAATGCCAAGACAATCCCATCATGGCATACATCAAGTCACTACAATCCAGTCTGACATAGACAAGTGTCTCAACGATATTTTCCTCCCGTTCACCTATACTGCATTATCTTTGATACCCAACTCAATAATGGGCAACCGCAAGATCGCAATCATTGGCGCAGGCCCAGCTGGTAAAAGCCCTCCACACAAATCACCAACATCATTCACTAACATGCTCCAGGCTGCTTGTTAGCAAGACTTCTTCACCTTGCAGGCACAGAAGTCACTGTCTTTGAAGGAGAAGCTCACCCCAACTTCCGATCTCAAGGTGGTACTCTTGACCTCCACACAGCTACTGGGCTTGCAGCTCTCAAGGAAGCCAAGCTCTTTGATGAGTTCCTCAAGCATGCTCGCTACGATGGACAATACATGGCCATTGTAGACAAAGACCTTGAATATCACCTGGTCCGAAATGCAGAGGGCAGATACAACAAAATTGAGGAACGCCCTGAGATTGATCGCTCCAGTCTCCGTGAGATCCTGTCACAGTCGCTTCCCGAAGGCACAATCAAATGGGGACATCATCTCAAAAGGGTTGAAGGTCGGACTCTCGTCTTTGAACACACCACAATCGACGGATTCGATCTCATAGTTGGTGCTGATGGTGCTTGGAGCAAAGTACGAAAGGAGATCGACCCAACACTGGTACCGGAGTACGCAGGTATCGCCCTGCATGAGCTGGAAGTTACCAACGCCGAAAACAGAGCTCCCGAACTATACAAACTGGTCAACCGTGGCAGCATCTTTGCCAGTACAAATGGCAACCGCACGTCTATCCAGCAGATGGGTGACGGCAGTCTAAACGTATACTGCGGCTACGTGATGGATGACCCAGAATGGGTAAAGCCCGAGAAATGCGGCTTCAACCCTCACGACCTGAAGGAGACAACTCAAGCATTGCTCAACACCAGATACAAGGACTGGGATCCTCGACTGAAGCAGGCGTTGGAGCTAGCAGACGGACGATGCAATACGCGGTCGCTCTACCAACTTCCTGTCGGCAGCAAATGGGCACACAAGTCGGGTCTGACCCTTATCGGCGACGCGGCACATCTCATGACGCCCTATGCTGGCGAAGGCGTGAACCAGGCACTTGACGACGCTATGCGGCTTGCAAAGGCGATCAACGGAGCAGCTGATAAGGACGACGAGACTCTAGACAAGGCCATCAAGGAGTTCGAAGAGGACATGTTTGCACGCGTTGGCCCGATCCAGGAACTCACCTGGGGATTGCTGCAGGACTGGATGTTTACACCTGGAGCTCCCAAGACTGTCATGGCCAAGTCTGTGAGCAGACATGTGAAGCATCGGCTGCCGTGGGTGCTTCAACCGCTTGGCGTGGCGGCAGTGCACAGCTATTACTTTTTGAAGGGGATGAACTTGGTGAAATAGAAGACATGCCAGGATTGTAATTATAAGCGTTCGAGATTGAATACGTAGTAATAATGGGTATCAAGGCCATGGTTGAAACATAGCGGTAGCTATTAGAAGTGGACAAGGGTGGAAGTTAGAGAAATACTTGTTTTTATCACTATATCACACCCAAATCTAAGTATCGTATTGACTGCGACACAACCCATGTGACCAGGGGTGCTGATCAGCCATCATAAGGACCCCGAATCCACGACGCTCACTCTTCTAGTCCCCTCATGACCAGACAACACAGCCTCATGGAATCGCATTGAGGCTATCCAAACAACTCCCACGACTCTTCCTAAAGCGACAGAATGGATAGCTCCCAGGCGCCGCTGATTGCGGGCCACAGCGACGAGGAGGAGCTTGAATATGATGTTGCCCAAGGGTCTCCCGCCGAAGCCGGCAAGACAGGGAGCGAGATGCCCAGCATGTTTGTGTTGGCCTTGACCTTTGCTGCCGGTATCAGCGGTCTGCTGTTTGGATGTATGTCTCTATTCTGATCTCTACTTTATTCGTAAATGTTCATGCTGACGGATAACTCCAGACGACACCGGTGTCGTATCTGCGACCCTCGTTTCAATCGGCACGTCTCTCTCGAACCGCGAACTGACCTCGATGGACAAATCGATCATCACATCTTCCACGTCGCTCTTTGCCCTCATAATCTCGCCGTTCTCATCCGTCCTTGCCGACCGACTCGGGCGTAAACACGTTATCCTCTACGCCGATATCCTCTTCATTGCTGGTGCCCTTCTACAAGCATGGTCCTCGACGGTCCCAATCATGGTAGCTGGGCGATGCATCATCGGTGCGGGAGTTGGCGCTGCCAGCTTCGTCGTTCCTTTGTACATCTCTGAGGTGGCACCCGCAGCACATCGTGGACGGTTGGTGACGCTCAACATCATGTTTATTACGCTGGGCCAAGTAATCGCATATATCGTTGGCTGGGCCTTTTCAACCTACGGATCTCAAGCGACAGGATGGCGGTGGATGGTCGGACTAGGTGCTCTGCCTGCTATCGTGCAGGGCGGCATGATTGCTTTCATGCCCGAGACGCCGCGATGGCTTGTCATGGTCGGCAGGTCTGCTACAGCCAAGGAGGTTATCCGAAGAGTGAACAGCGACGCATTACAGCATAACGCGGATGCGGTCATCAAGGAGATTGAGCTAGAGGCGCGGGAGGAGTACGAAGCACAACGTATACGTGATCATCGGTCATCCAGCCGGTGGAAGTGGTTGGGCGGGTGGGAAACTCTGTTCAGTGAAGGGAGAAACCGCCGGGCATTGGCTATCGCGTGTCTGCTCCAAGGCTTGCAACAGCTTTCTGGCTTTGTGAGTGATCATGGGAACTACGAGTCCTGCAATTTGCTAATTATACTACAGAATTCATTGATGTACTTCTCTGCAACTATCTCTACGGTTGTTGGTTTCCAGAGCCCTACACGTACCTCGATGATAGTCGCCGTCA
>JABEXW010000500.1:0-11107 GCA_013266185.1 Fusarium sarcochroum | reverse complement strand
CTAACTTTAGGATAAGTTATTAATAATAACTAGAGCATATCTTAGTATAAAGGTCGACTAAAGTGCCTGATTTATTTTATTACCTCTTAGCTAAAGTTAGATAAAGTATCGATTATTTACTGACCCACCTGGGTGTGTAATTGAACGAGTCCACGTAGATATAAGGCTGAGGTATGTGGCGCACGAGCGAAAGAGGTTTGCGAAAAGCTTCGTCTTGGGCTTTGGGTATAAGCGATCACGAACTGTATCTAGGCATACATATATAACCTGTACTACCTGAAATCCTGGGTGAAGTCAGACAACACTCATGCCGGCCCTAGAAGCAGTCAAGTTTGGTGTCCTGAGGTAACCAAGAGTGGGGATGTCCAGAAAGCAACCACATTTGCCTTCTCTTATAGATGCGTAAGGAGATAAGGTGTTGAAAAACACAATGAGCGTACAGGCCTTTGGTAGAGGGGCTTTAAATGGGACAAGGAGTTGTACACATCAAGTATTTAGCTGTATTAGTGCTGGATATTTGAGTCTTAGCCCAGATGATTTTCTGAATATGCTGTACCTTGAAGATGCTTGAGAGGTCAGCTGCAACGATAGCAAAGAGCACAGGGTTTGTTCTCAACTTGAAGATATCGATACCTAATGCCCTTAAAGTCACGTTCTGTTTTTTAATCACCTGATTAAAACACTTTATCTAAACTTTGTACTTACATGCTCTTCAATCATGCATGCAGTATACCTTTAACATCTGCAAAGAACACGATTCCCGCAATGGAGAGTTAATAATCTAATGCAGACGCGGTTACCTATTTATAAACTTCTGTAGCTATATTACTGCAAGCTTTGTATTTCTTCCGTTATGCGCATGCACACGCTTTTACGTCAGTGTTGCTGGTTGAGCTACACGAGATGAACCGACAGTGATAATCTACTGCCCATTCCTGGTATCGATCTTACAGGCTGCACAGTAAGTAGACTGAAGCAGCGCGAAACTTCACTAGGTAGCTACTCTGATTAAATATCTCTTTGAATCGATGATGTTCACCGAAAGACCGAAGTTGTTTTTAGTTTAATTTTTAACAAGCGAAACATTGTGCCTGACATCAAACGCAGTTTTCTCCTTCAAACTTAATGCACATATCAACTTTATCGTGAATCTTACAAATTTACCTAGGTATAAGAAGCCCTCTCTTTCGTAAATATTAGCTATCTATCCCAGACTTCCAACACCGAAATTTCCCGCTTTACTGTTATGAAAGCAAGTTACCTCGACCATCCTACTACAGTATTAAGTTTCAAGATGAATCGTGTATCAAAGAAGACGTAAGTTTTGTTTATTCTTGACTGTTACTTGTACTTACTATTTGCAGAATCGCGACGTCCAAGCCGTTTACGTTCATCGTCGGCCCAGATCAGACTGAGTACACCATACACTCTAAACTCGTCCAACATCAATCACCAGCCCTGGCAGCGTTGGTGAATGGAGGGTTTAAGGAGTCCTCGGAGTTTTGCGTGAAATGGGATGACGTCGATGAAATGACTTTCAACAGCTTCTGGCAGTTTGTCTACACCGATGATTATGATACCCCAGTGTCAATCCCAGCAAGCTCAGAGGTTGGTTCGGAAGAAAAGAGGGATATGCCCGATGACGACGCGGATGCTGGTAAAAAGACACCCGAAGAAGATCCATCCATCCCAAGCCTCGTGGAGACCCTCAAACAGGTCCTTAAAACGCTAGATGAGCCATCTGAGAAGCCAGAAGGGGGAAAGATGGAGAAGAAGAGTGAAAAGAACACCGCAAGGGAGATACTGCTTTGGCATGTGTTCTTTGCGTCTTGGTCTTTTACATGGGACGATCTTGAAGTGAACCACGCACTGCTGGAGCGTTCAAACTCCTTAGTACATCACGCCCGGGTGTTTATATTGGCAGATCGCTATGGAGTCAAAAGGCTCATGGGTATTTCCCTCTCCAAACTTCACGACGAGTTGGCGACGGAGGTGGTTCTATCAGAAAAGGACATGGAAAGAGTAGTGGAGCTCATTCGCTTTACTTTTGAAAAGCCTGTCCCCGAGAAACTACGGGAGCTGGTGATACGTTACACGGTCTGTGTTGTAGAAGAGTTGTGGCAGCATGAAGAGTTCCAGGAGTTGGTAGAAGATAATGGTGCTCTGTCAAAGGCTCTCGTGGGTATCATGCTCCTGAGACTGGACTAGAGCTTTAGCAAAAGGTTTAGTTAAGGGGCTAGTTGATAGAGGTTACATTTGAAATGAGAACATTCTTCCTTTAGATACGAAAGACATTTGCAGTAGTGTCTTTAGGTGACAGCAAAATACAGGTTTGACCGTTTTCATTTACTTATTACATCCACCGTATCGATCTAGTGCCCAGAAGGGATGCAACGGCTGGTAGCTTGGTACAGTAAACTGTTACGTCAGTGTCGTCCATTAGCATGCGGGAGGCCGACCAATTTTCCCAAACTGTTCGGAGCTCTCCATGGAGGCTTAAACTAAGTAGAGTTTTGGGGGAGGGGGGCTACGAAGGCGACTAAAACAATGCGAGGCACAAATAAACTTGGACCACAATAGGTCACTACTGGAGCTATGGTAATATCTTGAACAGACTATTTCTATCTAGCTTGATGTGAGTCCCGTCTACTCATGTGTCAAATTTGCATAAGCACTGCTTTGCTCCAGAATCATCACTGACAGACTCCATACAGCACCGCTTCAGGGGTCGTACTATCAAAGTCAAGGCATGTCAGTTTACCAATGACTTAACTTGTGCTTTTGTGTGGGTGTACCCAACGGTGACCTATGTGAAGTTTCATTAAGCCTTTGACGCAAAGACACAGACTAAACGTCATACAGTATCTAGCTCGGGCGCGTTTGATTAATCTTGCATGTGATCATTAAACCCTTTTCCTCATACCAGGTATATATAGTGCACTTTTGACGGCCCGGTATATCATCTTGGACTTCGTGGGATTGCCTAGGGCCTCTAAAAGGTTACTAGGAACATACTAGCCATGAACCCACAGAAAGACAGATTTCGCATAAAAAAGTCGGCCATCTCTGATTGGAATGATAGCACTTGGATTGTTAACGTATCACAGGACGCGAGAAAGCGGCGAGTCTACGGACTTTGCCTTCATTTGCAGTGGACAGACCATACCTGTCCACAGCATCATCATTTGTGGCCAGTCGGCCGTCTTTCGGGCAGCATGTACCGGGCAATTCAAGGTGAATCTCGGAACCATCGAATGCTCTATCAACACCTAACATCCCTGTAGGAAGCATCGACTCGGAGGTACGACATGAATGACCACCCTCTTGAAGCAGTGGAAAGAATGGTAGAATACCTGTACACAGGCGATTACTCCGTACCACCAGATGATACTCTAGTGACCCATGCAAAAATGTTTATCTTGGCAGACAAGTACGACATTCGACGTCTTCAAACTCTATCGATCCAGAAGTACATAGCTTGTTTGAGGGATGACCGGACCATGGACCCAGACGACTTTGTTCGTTCAATCTCATACATTTACGAATCACCTCTAGAAGTCTCCTCGTCACTTAGGAACGGTGCACTTGTCTTTGCAAGAATGGAATTGAGCGGCAGTTCACCTGCGGAAGATATGAGCACAACTGTCGAGGAGTTGATATTGAACCACCAGGAATTCGCGAGAGACCTACTGTTCTTCTTACTAAGATATCCTCTCATGGGTTCCTGTGGTCAACGATGCACGGGGCAAAAGCCAGTACCTATTGAGATTCTTGGGGGTCGATGCCTCAAATGTCAAAAGGGCGGTGCAAGAACCAGTCTGTCATTTAATGGTTGGCAGAGCTTACTAGAGATCCAAGAAAAAGAAGATGAACAGGAGTACAGGAATAAGCTAAAAGAGGATCACGAGAAAATGCGCCGCGAATGGAATCAAGATCGCGATATTGAGAAAGCCTAGGTGGCAGGCAAAGATTGCTGGAATACTTGACTTATTGTTGCCAATACTATGTTTATCAGTATGTACAAACCCTCTCTGGGTGTTGATGAGATTACATCCGACCTATTTCACTGGCAGCCTGTTGAACGACAAGCCAAAATTGAATAACTGCTCGAAAGAGTAGCTTGAGGCCTGATGTATGATCCAGCCATTGAGTATCCTATTCTCGGAGGTGTGACATATGTGACGTATGGGTTCAAGAGCTTGATGCTCTTGTCAACTAATATCGTCAGCGGCGCTCGGCATACATAAACCTTACTTCCCCACAATTGACTTCCAAGAAGATCTGAATATTTCCACTGAGTTGGCGCATGCTCGCCCACTTCTCTTATCTACTGTCTCATCCATCCGTCTTTAGTTCGTCACTACCAAGTCTTATAACGATGGCCTACGCCGAAGTTAGATCGCAAATGGCGCGGTATGTTTACCAGCCCTTGCCGTAATGACCTAAGACTCTAACCTGGTTGGTAGAGCTCGTGAAAAGGGCGAATTTACCGACTTTACCTTTCTCTGTGGAGAATCAAGAATTCCTGCTCATAAGGTCATAGTATGCGGCCAGTCTCCGGTCTTTCGAGCAGCATGCACTGGGAAGTTTAAGGTAAGAACGATCGTTTGATCTCCCCTATATTGTGACTGAAATAGAATCAGGAGGCTTCGTCCAGTACCTACGACCTTTCATCCCACCCTGTGGAGATGGTACAGCGAATGGTAGACTGCCTCTACACAGGCGGTTACTCTGTGGTAAAAGATAAACCAGATGATCCGACACCTTCCTCCTCACCTCTTTCAATTCATGTCATGATGTACGCCCTGGGAGATAAATACAACGTCACTGAGCTTATGGACGTGTCAACCAAGGAATACTCGGAAAGACTGGGCAGAGAATCGGAATTCGAAGACTTTCTATCTTCGCTTCCAGATGTCTATAGCTCCACCCCGGAAGGTTCAAGAGGACTTAGAGATGCGGCGGTGAATTTTGTAAGAATCAAAGCGGACCGAGGTATGGACGGAGTGCCGGTTCCAGAGTGGTTGGAAGAACTGGCAGCGGCATGTCCTGATTTCATCAAAGAGCTCCTGTATGACTTTCTGGAACATCCGTTCATGGCGTACTGTGATTGTGGAAATGAGAATGGAGAAATCAGAGTGGATGTGGAGGTCTCTGAAGGTTTGTGTAAGCGGTGCGGTCAAACTGCCCACATGACATCGCGAATAGACAGCTTATTGTTTATGTAATAAGCTTACTTGCGGTCTGAAGGCGTGATTCTATTGCACTGCAGAGTTGAGGGAATAATTCATGTTTCAATGTATCGCGTATAATCTTATTGCGTATAAAGGGAGAAGAAACGATGAGACATACGGCCATGATTCGTCTCTTCGAGACATCGACTAAGGTGGATGCTATATACATATCGCGACTTGTCTAAGAAGGTCGAGCAAGCAGCAACGCAAATATTTGAGTTCAACTCGACGAATCACAAAAATTAGAGAAGAGGAAGAGGAATACATCAACAATTGGAAGGTCGGCAAAAAGAAAAAATTCGAGGACCGAGCGTGGATCGAACACGCGACCTAGGGATCTGCAATCCCTCGCTCGTACCACTGAGCTATCGATCCTTTATTGATAAGATCGAGGTCTCATACGATGAGGACACAGGCGCGAGATGAACTATTATGTACTGTAATTGACGTAAACCAGAGTCAATTGATCCTACAGGGCTTCAATCGTTGGCTGTTCACTCCAGTGATTGATGACGTGAAGTTCTAGCAAAGCTGCAGGTCGCTCAAGTGCAAATGGCGGGTATTGACCTCTGTTGATAGCAGTCTTTCTGCGATAATAGATAAAAGGATAAATCGGCATAATACGACTGACCGATAAGCTGCCCTGATGTCCTTTTGCATCTCGCTGTCTCGGTTATTTGGCCGCGTAAAAGCACCACGTTATGAGCTTCCTGATCAAGACTAGAGGTGATCCCACACGGCCTGTCAGCGGGGTAATTGAATAAGTTCCAAAGCACGCAAGATCTTCCAATAATTCCCCTGGTTAATGCCGTCAATCTGACTCGTCGTCATCATTCATCCGAGCTTACATAAATGCTTCTGAGGAGAATCACCTCCCTCGCCTCATTTCCGTCACCTCGTTAGCTTCACATCAACATCCCTCCACAATTGCTCGCCAAGAAAAATTGCGCAATGGGTATCCTGAAAACAGTTTGTCTCCTTGCCGGAGCTTCATTGCAGGTTCTCGCGTCTCAATTTCCCCTCAACGACGCCGACTCACCTCAAGCCTCCACCTTCCAAGCTCACCAGAGCTCATTATTCCCGGAGCATACGATTCGCATCAAAGAGCAGGTCGGCAATTCGATATGCGATGCGCGTGTCAAGCAATACACAGGTTGGCTAGATGTCGGAAACCAGCACCTCTTCTTTTGGTACTTTGAAAGCCAGAATGCGCCGGCTACCGATCCTCTTGTCCTTTGGTTGACCGGAGGCCCTGGAGGTTCCTCTATGCTAGGGTTGCTTCAAGAACTTGGGCCGTGTCTGATCAATGAACATGGGAACGGCACGGTTCACAACCCCTACGGCTGGAACCAGAATGCAAACTACATCTTCGTTGACCAACCTGCTGGCGTTGGCTTCTCTTATCTGGATGAGGGCGAGCCAATTCCTACCAACTCTTTTGTCGCTGCCGACAGCATGCACAAGTTTCTGCAGCTCTTTGTGAGCCAAGTATTCCCGGATCTTCGCGATAGGCCATTCCATATTTCTGGAGAGAGTTACGGCGTAAGTGTCCGATCTTATGTGACCTACGGACGATGGCTGACTTTTATAGGGTCACTACATTCCCATCCTGGGAGCTACCATTGTAGCCCAGAACAACCTCTACCCCAAGCGCCCTCAGGTCAACCTCGAGTCCGTTCTTATCGGCAATGGTTATGTCTCGCCTCTAGACACCGCTTTTGGATACTGGGAGACCCTCTGCACCACAAACCCAGGTGTTGAAAAGCCCGTTTTCAATAGTACCCGCTGCGATATCATGGCTGCCAACCTCCCACGCTGTCTCGACCTCGCAAAGGTGTGCTACGAGCATCCGGATCATGCTATCTGTGAAGCTGCGCAAGCAGTGTGCTGGGAAGGGGTGATAAAACACTATGACGGTGAATCTGGTTCCAATGGGGGCAGAAATAGGTTCGACATCACTTTTCCTTGCGAGTCCGGAGATGATCTGTGCTACAAGGAATCAGCGCTGATTCAGAACTACCTGAATCTTCCCCATGTTTTCAAAGCACTCGGCGTGCCAAGTGCATTGACAAACTACTCGATTTACGCCTGGGAGGTAGAGGAAGCTTTCGCTACGGGTGTTGATGAAGGCATCAACACGCAAGCTCAGATCTTATACCTACTTAACCATGGCGTTGACGTGCTACTCTATCAAGGAAACCTGGATTTGGCGTGTAACACGGCTGGAAACTTGAGATGGAGCAACAACATGCGTTGGAAAGGACAGCCAGCTTATGTCGCTCAGTCACCAAAGACGTGGGGTGCTAATGGCGAGAAGATTGGCTGGTACAAGGAAGTCAAGATTAAGATGGGCGACACTGATAAGAAGACGACGTTTTCTTTTGCGACTGTTGATGGAGCGGGCCATATGGTAAGTCAATGCTATTTGAGTAGAGAGATGATGCTGACTCGTGATTGCAGGTTCCTCAAAGCAAGCCGAAGCAGGGTTTGGAGCTGGTCAACAGGTGGTTGAAGGAGCGCACGTTCGATTACACTGAATGAGTCTTGCAGAGGTTGGAAGCGGATATACTAGTTCATAGCCGGTTTTTGAACTCTTGAATTAGCTGTATGTACAGTACCTCTAATAGCAATCAAATGAGTCAACCCTTCATTGGTGCAATGGTGTGTCTTGACGGGTCAAGAATTAGCGACGTGGCGTGTGCGGCAGATGAGAATAGCGATTTCGAGCAAGACGCCATTGATACGATGCATCTGATCAAGTGATTGAAATATATGAGCTAGCATAGGGCCTACACTTATTTATCGTTCTCTATTCGCGCTTTTGCTTAACCGATCGCCATTCTGTCATCAGGCTTCCGACTATCGCCGTGGACGCCAGACCAACAATCAGATACCAAGTCTGACCAAGGCTTTTATCAACTGCAACGAGAACCTCTCTGGAGTTGGATGGCACCACATTAGCCACTATCTCATTGAGTCCACTGTTGCTGATATTCGTTCGACTCAGGTCTGGGACGAGGCCTTCCAAGTTGACCGACAACTGGTTCGTGAAGAGGACTTGTGCGATAGGAACAGCCACAGCTGGTCCGAACGACTGCGCGAATAACATGATTGACAAGCCTAGAGGGACGTCTTCGTCGGGTAGGACTGTTTGCACAGCTGTTTGGGGTCCAACAAACCCAATTCCATATGCAAGGCCAGAAAGAGCTGTATACATGATCAGTCGCTCAAAGCTGGTATCGATCTTGAAAGTAGTGATAAGCCCCGCCGCAATGGGCATAATAAACGAGGCAAAGAGCATGAATGGAGTATAGTAGCCAAACGCGCTCGTACCAGCTCCATGGATGAGTGAGCCGATGGTGGCGGCGATGATGATGGGAAGCATCATATAACCACTCTTGACGGGTGTATATCCTCGAACAAGTTGATAGTAAGTAGGCAGATAGTATTCCAGTACAACACCGGTGCTGTTGACACAGAATATGAAGATAAACCCGGCAATAATGGTGCGATGCTTCATGATACGAGGAGGGAGGGCAGCGGCGTCGCCTCGGCGGATCTGATTCAATGCGAAAGCGGCGAGAAGAACGGCAAATGTGACTAGAGGGCCGATCACCTCTCCGCTATTCCAGGGATATGCTGTACCGGCCCACGAGAAGGCGAGGAAGAGGCTGGTAAGTGCCGGGAGGAGCAGCAAGTTGCTCACTAGGTCGAGCTGAGCAATCTTTTGTTTGAACGTCATGCGGGCTATATCGCTAGATTTCTGCGTATCGCAGAAACAGAACATGGTAAGGAGAAGTGTGACAAGACCGGTAGGTGCAGTGATGTAAAAGCACCATCTCCAGCTGAGTGTCTGAAGCGCGCCACCGAGAAGTGGTGCGGCTATAGTAGCCAGTCCTTCGATAGCACCCATCACTCCAAGGAATGCCGGTCGCCGACGCAAAGGTGTCGATTGTACAAGAATAATGAAGCATCCCGCAAAAAGTCCGGCAGATCCGAGCCCAGCAACCGCTCTTCCCACGACCAGCATGGTAGACGTTGTGGCCGCTCCAGAGAGCAGAGATCCTGCGATTGATATGACGTTGGCAATGAGGAAGATGCGTTTGACGGAGAAGAGTTTGTATGCTTTTCCAAATACGAATTGAAAGGCGCAGACGCAGAGCCTAAAGGCAGATGAATACCAGCCGACATGGGCGACAGTGTGGAAGTGGTCCGTGATGCTCGGGACTGCGGTGGCCACTATGTTCATGTCGATGCTACTGAGGATAAGAACGGCACCCACAGACAGCATGATCAGCCAAAACTTGAGGCCTTTTGGGTACCGGGCTTCTGTCCCCTCAGGGGGGTTGGCGGCATCAGGCGTCTCCTCAACTGTTAGGTTCTCGTCACGCTGGCTAGATTCGGCATCCTCCACAGGCCTGATATTCCTGGCTAGTGAAGTCTGTTCGAGACGTATTGGCTCTTCCATTGTTGAAATGACCTTTTGTATATCAGTAGAATTGATGTGAGTATGTAAAGGAGAGTAAGAAAAGAGAGGGGTATCCATGCTGATCCTCAATATGTACTGGGAGCTGATCCCAGGTCACGTGTCACCTGTAAGACATCTTTTGTAGAGGCAACGAGCACCCAAGTAGGGAAGGAAAGTTTTGCAGAAAAAGTCGCTACCAAGAAGTTTTGTATTAAGAAGATACTTGCGAGACGAGGAAGTGGATGTTTGATATGGGTGAGACGAAGAATCGGTCGTGTCAGTCAGGATTGTTAAGTAGTAGACACGACATCGACTTGTCCAGGCGCGAAACATGACCCAAAATACCCAGGGAAGTGAACAGCCTCTACAACACTCTCAAAGTCTCTTGGATTACATGATTGTTCAAAAGGAGCTCAAAAAGTAGCTGTGTTCTGATTAATCCAAGAGTGGCATTTCTTCACCGGTTGTAACGAATCATCTGTGTGCATCGAAATTGATATGTATAAATAATTAAAAAGGAGTGTTCTCAAGAAGTAGAAATGTAAGTCCAGGCTATTCTAGCCAGTCAAAAGAAAAAGGAGTGCCGCTTGTTAGAAAAAACCAAATGCCATGATCCCAAAGTGTAAACCCAAACTCCCTGCAAATCAACCCGATATAATGCCACCCACTTTACTCCTTTGAGGGATACTTCTCAGGAGACCAAGAGCCATCATCATAGCCAGTCTCACCTCCCTCGTACTTTCCCTTGTGCCATGAACCATCGTCGTTGCGCTTCTCCTTGTGGCCGGGATGGTACTGTCCATCATCAAAACCTGTGTCACCGCCTTCGTACTTGCCCTTGTGCCAAGAGCCGTCATCGTTGCGCTTATCCTTCTTTGATGGGTACTTCTCAGGAGACCAAGAACCATCATCGTAGCCGGTGTCGCCTCCCTCATATTTGCCCTTGTGCCAGCTACCATCGTCGTTGCGCTTGTCCTTGGAAGGGTACTTTTCGGGGGACCAAGAACCGTCGTCGAAGCCGGTGTCACCGCCTTCGTACTTGCCCTTGTGCCAAGAGCCGTCGTCGTTGCGCTTCTCCTTGTGGCCGGGATGGTACTGTCCATCATCAAAACCTGTGTCGCCTCCCTCATATTTGCCCTTGTGCCATGAACCATCATCGTTGCGCTTATCCTTGGAAGGATACTTCTCGGGAGACCAGGAGCCGTCATCGTAGTTGGTTCCAGGGCCCTCATATTTTCCTTGAGTGGCATGTTAGCATCTTGGACTCCAATGTCTTCGGATCGGTTATTCACTCACCCTTGTGCCATGAACCGTCGTCATTGCGCTTGTCCTTCTTTGAAGGATACTTCTCAGGAGACCAAGAACCGTCGTCAAAGCCGGTGTCACCACCTTCGTACTTGCCCTT
>JABEXW010000499.1:0-36290 GCA_013266185.1 Fusarium sarcochroum | reverse complement strand
TACTTTAAGGTCCTGAGATATTAAGTTATCTATAGAGTTAATAGTAAGAGTAATTCATTTTAGCTTATATAAATAAAAACTATTATAATTACATATAGCTCCAATAGCTACTTCTAGTGTTTGTATTATAATTAACTTACTTATAGGCTCTAAGAGTTTTAATATTCTTAATAAATAATATTATATCTTTGATTTTTAGTTAGAAGGAGTGCTTAAACTGTCGATAGTTAACTGTGATCTATTAAAAACACGGGTTTGAGATCTAGGGAAAAGGTTTATTAGAAACCCCCCTTAATAAGATATGAAGTTAGCGCTACAAGTGGAAATCTATATATCTGACATATACACCACATATAGGGGAAAGTCTATATCTGGGTTTGTGCTTAAAAGTAGGGATAATAAGAAAATATTATCTTTCTGCGCGAAAGGACTATGCTTAGTTCAAATGCATGTATTTGTAGAATTTATAAGGATAATAAAACAGAACAGAATCCCTAAACTTTAATGAATTTGGTATAGATTTTCCCGAACGACATATGATATTTGCTCTGACTGACAGATAACTCCATCGCGATACGATACACCCCTTGAAGATCGACCGGATATATTCCTCAATAAATCTCCCGTAAACTCAGTGTCATGATTTAGATCTTTACCTGCTAGTATCTACTACGTAGCGACCAGCAACGTTGCCTGAGAGCATCTTGTCGTAGACGTCCTGAAGTTCTGACAAGCCGACGATCCTGAATATTGAGTCAGCGGCGTGTTGCAGCCGTGTTGGGATATGCTTACTTGAATGGTGCCTTGATGAGGCCTTGTCTGTAGAACTCAATGGCTTCAGCGGTGTCTTGTCGGTTACCGACGTAGCTTCCCTTGATGTTGATCTCACTATTGCATCCTACTGTTAGCTTCCAGTCATCAAGTTGGCTAAATAGATTCCACATACCGAACGACAGTGTCAAAGACGGGTGCCTTGACGAAAGCATTGGCTGGTAGACCGACGCAGACGATCGTACCCTTGCTCTTCACATACTGGCTCGCTTGTTGGAATGGCTTCTCGCTGGCAGCCAGAAGCAGAACACCATCAGGACCCAGACCACCTGTGGCCTTCTTAATGTCGCCGACAATATCCTCAGATGTCTTGAAATCGACAAAGGTATCAGCCCCAAGCTCTGTGCACACCTTGCGCTTCTCTTCGCCACCGTCGAGGGCAGTTACGCGAAGACCCATAGCCTTGGCATACTGGATAGCGAATGTACCAAGACCACCACCGGCTCCGGCAATGACAACGCTTTGTCCGGGGCGAACGCCCGAAGACTTGAGAGCCTTGTAAACAGTAAGACCAGCGCAGAGAATTGGGGCTACGCCAGCGAGGTCGCAATCCTTGGGGATGCGGGCTACATGGGCAGCCTTGCCGACGGCGTATTGTTGAAATGAGCCGTCGACTGTGTAGCCTGAGAGTGCGGCATCGGAGCAGAGTGACTCGTTGGACTGTCGACACTGCTCACAGCTCATGCACGAGCCATGTAGCCACTTAAGACCCACGTGGTCGCCGATTTCAACATCCTTGACCAGCTCGCCTCGCGCAACAACAACACCAGCACCCTCGTGTCCTCCGACCAGAGGCATCTTGGTATCCAATGGCCAGTCACCATTGACGGCGTGAAGATCTGTGTGGCAGACGCCGCTGTACTTGACATTGATTAAGACTTCATCTGAAGCTGGTGTGGGGACGGGGATCTTCTTGTATTGAACCGCTGCTACAGTTAGTTCCCGCTCTTGGCCCTTTTTCTTGAGCACAATTGCACTTACGACCACCTGTCTGCTCCAAAACCTGTGCCCATTGCTCATTGGGAATAATGGGGCTTGCTGTCGTGGCGTATGCGGCGGTCTTGCCCAGGCTGCTGTTGGCGCTGAAACCAGTGGTGATGCTGCTAGTGCTGGCGCTAGCACGAGCTTTAGGGTTGTGGCGGGCGCATGCTTGGCCGGCAGTGCTTGCACAGCTAGCACAGAGTGTCTTTTGGCTGGAGCTGAAGTTTCGACGGCTTGTCTGGATTTGGGTCGTTGCTGAGCGTGCAATAAGTGATGTGTTTCGTGTGGTCAACCGCCCCGTTCGGAGGATGCTAGTCCTCATCATGTTGCTTGATGACAACATTATGGTTCTTTCTGTAGAGTAATTGAAGTTTCTTTTTGTAAAACAGTTGGATAGGTTCGGGAAAAGATACAGCAGCGGGTTGGCTTTATCTTATAACAGAGCTGCACCTCGGCCCATTTTGATATTTCTGTGGTGCCACGGACTTCAAACCGGTTATGGTTATTTCTTTTCATCAGATCATACCACATCAAGAAAGTCTAAATGGACCCAACTACGCGGAGATGGGAAATTGATTGTACGTTGAGCCGAGTCTTAGTATACCTTTATCCGCGGAGAAGCAATATGGCCAGCTGACCCCGTGGGGTCTATAGGCCTCTCACCCCGGTTCATTGAGTCTCGTGTTTTCCTCTCTGACTGTGCCTCAGACGTTTGCTACCCCCACAGTGGAACCTCTACCCATTCCGTAACAGAGTGAGCCGATTCTGCCATACTGGGCGAGGGACAGAGCTTGACGTTGTAGTGATGGGTTCCATTACAGAACTACCAACACACTCTGCCCCCAACAGACAAACCTAGGGATTTTTGCCTGTAGTGAGTATATCTTACCTACAAGGAAACTCGGAGCTCTAAAAAGAAGGTGACATCCCCCCAAAGACCCCAAAGGACAATGACGGGCATCACATCTGCTGTTTCGTAAACGGCTACAGTTTCTCCGGAACGCATGTTTTCGGGCTTTTCCTCGAAGAGAGCCGCAACAGAGCCGCAATAGACAAAGCAAAGAATACTAATAACCGCACCAATGTCACAGGTGCGAAGCCGCTGATTTATACGTCATGAAGCCCTTATCACCTTGTTCAAAAAAGCAAATATCTTCAACACCGGAGGTTAAAAACAGTGACAGCGTCGCAGTCGCATATTTAAAAAAACGGTACTGCGGGCGCGGCTCCCAGTGTAACTGCGAAGCGAGATGATGACCTATAACCTCCACTGGACATTGAATTCCTTAATCCACAGTGGGACCGCCGGTAGAAGTCCAGACCCCTGGAGAGTGGAATCCCAGAGATTCGGTACTTTACGTCTGGAATTGCGATTCCGAATTGAAGCTCTAACCCCACTTAACATCAGGAGACAGGAAGTTTAACTCGCGCGACACATTCGAATTGACGAACTAGAACAGACTAATTTTTAATGTTAATTCTGCGCTATATGGGACAACATTACTTAGCAGCGTCCGGCCTCGGCTTCCTGCGACACGTGAACGTGATCAGTGCGCCTGGAAACGCATCCTAGTAGTGCTTACAACCGAAGCAACCCAGCAACCTTGCTGTAGGAAATGATGATCTTTAGTCGCGAATCTGCATTTTTGAGATGACGGAAAAGGTCATCTGTCTCGCAGACGCATTCACGCCACTTCAATCGACCGCATTTCTAAAACCCCACGCGGTCTGGCAACGGTATTCGAAGAAATGCAAACCCAGTGACACAGGAAATAGTCATGCGATGCTCAAAGACGCCACGGCTGGCCGTTATAGAGGACAGGCTGTGTTATATTAGACCATTAGTCTTTTTTTATGTGTTTGATTAATCTTTATGCTGAGTGTTTATGATCTACTGAAGGAAGGAAATGATATGCAAAAAGGAGCAGCTCAGTTGGTTTCGACTCAACTACTTGGCCTATGTAGCGTATTCCAAAAGGCTTTGTCCTCTCAGCCAGTGGATAGTTGTGATATCTAGCTATTTGCGTATGTGTTTTATCTTAATCTATATAGACAGATCAGTGCTAAAGGCTCATAGAGAACCCGGTTATATTCGCACAAAGAGTCTCAAATTGGCTGCATATTTCTCCGTTTGCCCATGGCTCATTTACTAGCAGTGGATACAGTTCAAGGCCACATTGTTATGATGGACGTAACTAGTCCAAGCAGGTTATTGTGCGTTGTATAAGTTGAGATGTGTTGCTTAAATGTGGGAGACTACGTACATTTCTTGCCGTCAAAGCTATTTCCCAAGAGGTTCGTAGAATCCCCAGACCGCTCAAACAGTTGCAATAATCTATAAAACTATGATGGCCGAAGGATAAGAAGCTTCTTGGAAGGCGCTCATTCTTAGCGTTGAAGTCTACTTTCAAAGACATATGGTAAGGTTACATACTGAAACCAGTAGGGCCAAAGACAAAAACTACCTTGTGCATTTCATTAAGGCTCTTGAAAAAGTATATATATAGACCGACCACTTTGCAGCCAATCAACTTCAATCAACATAGACCTCCTTATCATACATACAGTCACAATTATAAATTTGGGGAAATGTTAGTCATTGAACGAGACAACCAAGCTGGACTTCAAAACAACGAAGGCAGGAAAACCACTGAGATTATGAGGAGTCTTTATATGCTCTCTGAGTACATTTTAAATATTCTTATTTCGATCTCAATAGTACGAATCCTTACCAGGGTAGGCAGTGGAATTTATGGTCTGCTTTTAAACGTAAAGACCTGAGTTGCGCAACAAGAATCATATTGCTTCCAAATTCCTCATATATACCGTCTCGTAAACGGAAACCACACACGCAGAGATATAACTGCATATATCGACCTCGTATCTCAACTAAAGGCAGACACTTTTTCTTCCTACCAGCCTCGCTTTAATGTCATCAGATCCAGGGTCGCAAAATGAGGCCTTATGTAGGCAAGTGTGGCGCAGTCAATACGAAAGTCCCATTTTCGTAGCAAATCTGATTCGTGACTGAGTAGTTCAGCAACAGTGCTCAGCATCCTTGTCATTGAATTGAGTCTTTTGGTTGGCTTAAACATTGATAAAAATAGCTGTCTCACTCGCTAAAGCCAGGCCTCCGCTGTAACACATCGGGTCTACGCATGCGTCATCTTTGAATTCGTGGTATAACTACGGGCAATTCACGACGTGTTTGGATCTGCTTCTGAATTATTCGAGTTTTGTCATCTACCATCATGAGCGACACGACCGCTCTCACTGTGGCAGCTTCCCGACTCGTGGGAATAACAGATGAAGCCATAAGGCTCTTTCAAACACTTGATTTTGATCTACATTCGGTTACAAAACAAGTCAGGCAGCTCGAAAGCTTCTCCAGATTAGTCAAGAAGATCGAACTGCAACCTTTAGTCAACAAAAACGACGACCAAGAACAATTGGAGTTGACCAGGCAAATTTTGCTTCACTGTCACAAAGTCATTAGCCAGCTTCTTTCCCAACTTGAATGGGTTGACAATGGCGGCAAACACACCCTGACCCAACAGGGGAAAATGGGGGTATATGCCGAGCTTAACAGGCAAGAAATCAAAGATCTTTTTGAGGAGCTGCATCGGGAACAGTTATGTCTCAAAGCTTTCCAGTCGTCCAAGTAAGTGTTATGGAAAGCCGTTTTGGAAGCCGATCTAACAGCTTAATAGATTCAAATCATTGTCTTGGGCATCCGAGCGCTCTGATCGTCCCTTAGAGTACTCGCACAACTTTAAAGACCGTGAATCGAACTTCTTAAACGCATTATTCGTCACAGACCCGAGAGAAGATCGCGCATTTCTTGAGATAACTAAAGGCCATATTGTCCGAGGAACGTGTACCTGGGTTACCGAGGGGCGCACTTACCGTTCATGGCTGTCAGCTTCTGGAGGTTCTAGAGGCCTTGTCGTTCAAGGTGGAGTAGGAAAGGGCAAGACGATGTTGGCAATCTACCTGACCGAGCAATTAGAACGACTGGCTGAGTGCATGACGTCCGACACGGTCATCTACTTCTTTTGCAACAATGGGAACATCAACAACAACTCCGCGACGGCTGTCCTTCGCGGTCTTATCTGGCAGCTTTGCAGATTACGGCCCAACCTCATGCAACACGGGCTGGAGAAAGTTGAATCAATCGGCGGCGCCCGAACTACCTTGGCTACCAGCTCGGTCGAAAAACTTTGGCAGATCTTTACCGACATGATTCAAGACCCTGCGGCTGGGACTATCACATGCGTCCTCGACGGCCTGGACGAATGCGACGAGAAATCCATTGACATTCTCATGGACAAGTTCTCAGAATTGCTATCCTCGACCGACAAAAGTCCACGAAACCTTAGGATCCTTATGACCAGCAGCACGCTAAGTGGCCGTCGCAAGGATCTTTTGAGTAATTTTTCGACATTGTGCCTGGACTCCGACTTGCAAAAACAAAATACCCGGGATGTCCAGCGTTTCGTCAAGCATCATGTCAAAGAGCTGGCACAGGAACACGATTGGCCATTAGAGCTTCAAAAGCAGACGAAAAAAAGTCTCGGAAAGAAGGCCAACAATGCGTTCTTATGGACAAATTTGGTGGTTCAAGACCTTGGAAGAAATCCCGAAAACCTCATCGCCAGTTACATCAATGAAGTTTCTGATGATATCAACACTATCTACGAGAAAATTCTGTCAGGCGTTCCCAAGCAGCACCGACAAAGAGCCCGATCACTCTTGAGCTGGATAGCCTTGGCTTATCACCCACTCACCCTCGAAGAGTTGAGCGCGTTGACCGATGGACAAGGTTCAAACGCTTCTGAGGCCGGGATCGAAAACCTGAAAGCTTGCGTAGAACTTTGCGGGTCACTTCTCGTCACCAGGCCAGAAAGCAGGAAATTTGGTACCGGATACGAAACTGTGCAAACCATCCAATTCACCCACCGATCAGTCAAGTATTACCTTCTCCGAACAGCGGGATTCTTCCGCATAGTCCCTGATAACGATCAGGAACTTCTTGCAGCTCGCTGCCTGGACTTGATGGAAAAGGCGCTTCCCCCGTGGTCGGAAGGGCAGAGCGAGAACGAATATGCTTTCCTGCTACCGTATGCGTCGACATTCTGGTTCAGACATCTTCGAGAATGTCCTCAGCAGCTCGGCGACGACGTGGTAGCGAGAAAGGCACTATCATTTCTGACACCGAACTATCTTCGGGAACTCTGGTTTTCGTATTTGTCTAGTTCTAGAGATGCACGAGGGGGTACATCTGTTTCTCGCACTTTCCCCGCTGGTGGAAGCAGCCTGATCCATGGACTCGAGGAAATTGGCGACATCGTGTGTCTTGACAACTCGAAAGACAAGACGTCAGCTACTCGACTCTACGATCTACACCTAGCCTCACTCCTCGGTATAACCGCGATTGTTCGAAAGATCCTCGACACCACCAACTTTATCAGCCACATGAGTCGAACTAACATCCGTTCTTCATTTTACGGACATACTCGGCGACAATCAAGGGGCATTTCTCGCCTACATAGGATCCAACACGGCGGCACCCTACAGCTGACCGCAGAAGAAATTATGGCTATGAACCCTCTCGAACTAGCAGTAATTGGTGGCCATGAGAAAGTGGTGTCTCTCTTACTGGATAGGTATCCACGTTCGAGTATGTGGCCAGACTCAAATTTTGCATTGGCGATTGCTATCAATCGCTGTGAAGCAGACATGGTCAGGTTGCTTATCGACGCGGGAGCCCCGAAACTCAGAGAATCCCAGAACCTTGATGGCCCTATCTGTACCGCCGTGGTCAACAGGCGTCTGGAGGTACTCAAGTTTCTTTGTGGCTCCGAGCGCAGTATCTGGGCGGGGTCAGAGTCCAAGATGCGTGAAATCACACAAGCTCTGTTGCGTCTATCCAACGAGCCAATGCTGTCTACGTCAGAGGAAGTAACATTTGTCCAATATGCAAGGATTTTGATTCGCGGAGGGGCGTCTCCTAACGGCGCTGACCCGGATATTGACGGCCGTGGGCTACGATATTGGAAACGCGCAGCCATGGAATTTCTCCACGATCGCGGTCTCAACTTTAGTGCTTTGGGCCCAATCCCGGATAGGCAGGCTCCCCTGATGCTGTACATCTCATCTATTGATCTCGGTTCCGAATCGGACCCAACAGAGACAGTCCAGTTCCTGCTAGATTCTGGAGCCTACATCAACCAGACTGACCGAAGAGGCTGGAGCGCACTGCATCATGTCGCAAGCCAGATCGCTCTAGGAAGAATGAAGAAAAGCTGGGAAGTTATGGGTGATGCAGAAGAGTACAAGCTCTATCAGATCGCGAACATGTTGCTTGCCGCAGGAATTAATCAGGATTTGGAGGACAAGGAGAAGCGCACGGCAGCGAACATTTTGCAACCGGTTGGCGCACCGATTTGGAATAGGCATATTTCGGAGTACGAGCAGTTTATGCGCAGCCAGCGTCTGAACAGAACGTCCCTTGTATAGTTAGAACTTAGCGCCTGATACTTAATGTTTAGTACGATAATGATAGTTCAATGCAAGATTATTGCGATCTTTAAACTATCTGCGTAATGATAAACTTGTCCCACAGGCACGACTTTCCCTCCTATTTCGCTGTTAAGCGTATGCAAGAGACACTGTAGATGAACTTCTGTGCATCTGACGTAAAAGAAGTCTATATGTAGGAAACCGCGAAAAAGACCAAATTCTCAATCTTTGAACCAAAATGCAGATCTGCATGTGGCCTCCGCCTGAACTAGCGATAGCATCGTCCGCTAATGCCAGGGCAGAGCCTTTGATTCGTCGCGAGAACACTTCAATTTTAACGATCAGGGGCAGATCTGCCAAAACTTGCCTGTTTCATGAGCTACTTTATCAAGATCCGCAAGGAAACAGACGCGACGGTGTTAGGCCTGACGCCAAATCCAATAGGTTCCAATTAGCACCATGCAGATGCGAAATTGGATATCGATCAACTACTCGTTGTCAACGAACCAGAAAAGGAATTTCCATATGGATATAATTAAAGTGCTGGTGCGTCTTCTTGTTCAAGATAAATCATTTTTCCTCGTTCGTCACTTATTCTGCGCCAAGATACCCTAAGTATCACTACACTCGTTAAAATGATGTCACCAAGCCTTTTTTCTGGCGTTATCGCCATTGTATCTATTCGCGCTGTCAGCGCTGGCGCTTGCCGTCCAATCTCCAGTTCTGCTGTGGTGTCTGGTACTACCTTCACAACGGAAACGTCAGTCGAGACCTCAGCAAATTCCGATGAAACAACCACTGACTTGACCAGTTCTTTCACAACTGCTGAGACATCGGTTGAGACATCTACCTTGACTCTGGACACAAGCTCCGAATCCACTGAATTGACCACTCTTCTCACAACTACTGGATTTACCACCGATTTGACAACATTCATCACCGTCACCGAAACTGAATCAACCACCACGACTGATCTCGCCTCAACTACGACGCCTATGGCCCCCGCCGATCTTTTTCCTTGCCAAAGTGTCGCAGACTGCAGACTTCTTGAGTTATGTGACGGTATTCGATGCGGTTGCATCAACAGGAGGTGCGAGCAGCTTACTGATACCACTACTGCCGAGACAACGACAACTGGCTTGGATGTCACCACCACGGACACCACTACAGCTGTATACACCACTATCGAAATTCTCCCATGATTCTCCACGACTGCATAGGACTGTGTGACCGCCATGGATGGCGACGTTTGCTGCCAGACGTTCGACTGCTGCTGTAATGAGTCGGCATGCAAGATGCTTCTCAACTATGTATAAAAAGGATGTGCAACGCATCATGGAAATTACAAAAGCCTAGAAACGCCTAGAATATTAATTAGTGGTTAACTACCCATCATTTATTACTTTTTCCCTATCTATATATCTACATCCAGTCGCTCAGTGAATGACCTTTCTCGTGGTGCCAGATGATATCATTCGCCTCGTAGCTGGCCGATTTGAATCTATTTAGAAACCCATTAGAGATATCAAGCGCAAATAACCACTATATTAAAATAGAAGAAAATTCACCTCTTATGATTATTGAAATGGTATGACTAGAAAGTAAAATATACACTAGAAAGGAAATAAGAAAATGTGCCGTTTGCCAAAATTGTCAAGCAATCCCAAGCTTGGCAGGGTATCTGCTAAATTATCTTGAAGAGTTATATGATAGTAAAAGAAATTTCAAACGAAAGAACGAATGAGCTGCGTTATCTTATCAGACACACGGCTCACAACTGTCGTACCCGAAGACATCGTAAAATCACTTCGTGCCGTTTCGCTTGAGCGTCTCCGTGATTGCATCTCCTTAACAAACTTGGGCCAAGTGTTTGTCAAGACGAGATACTTAATATGCCTCTCTGCCGCATCGAACACGTAGGGTCCAAATCCCTCAGGAATTTCACCCGTGTAACAAGCCCTGCCTGCGATGCTCTCCAATGACGGCGTCAATGTTGACTCTGATCCGGCAGACCGAGGTGTCTCAAATGGAACGGCTGGATCAACCTTCGCCTCTCCCCAAAGGATTCGGGCAGCCTTCTCGAATACCTCTTCAAGTTCCCTTAGGTCTGATGATGAGAGGTTCAAAGGAAATTCGGCATCTCTTGGGCTGATAAAGATGGCGTAAAGTTCCAGTGCGCGGTTGTATGCTTGGAGTGTTTGCTCCTTGTCTGGTTGCGCGTACCAAGACGCCTTCCACCTTGCAAGTCTTGTCAAGAAGGCGATGTTCTCTCCAGAAAAGTCACTCAGAGCCGAAAAGTCTTGAAGAGGGCCAGGGTTGTCATCGAGGGCTTGGTTGAGAGCGCCCATAGTCAATAATCGATCACCCATGCTCTCGTCACAGTAGTCCATCTCCCCACCCTTCTCAGCTATACTTGAATCGGCAGAGACTTTTTGGGTGATTGAAGATGATGAGTCAAGAGTCTGTGACTCAGTTTCCCATTCAATATTGGAATTGGAGACGTGTTTGACGAGGACCCGTTGCCTCATGACTTGAAAAGCCGGGAGGAAGACGGTGAAGATTTCAAACATAAAGATTGAAATTTCTACCCTACTCTTGATCAATAATTGTTTCAATTAGTACTCGAATGAGATACTTACCATTGACTGATAGGAAAGTACATGTTGACCGAGGCGAACGCGGGCACGTAGCTTGCAACCAGATACATGGGTGCCGCATGAAGACTAAGACCATGTTAGTGAGGCAATACATAACTGGGAGTTAGGACCGACTTTGAGATGCAGCAGCCGATGGTCTGGGTTCGCCATCCCATGGTATCACGAATTCCCCAGGCCCGCCAAATCATGATGGGAGCAACCTGCAAAGATGGTCAGTGACAAGGGGTGAAAGGCTATAAATCAGAGACATACAATCCAAGCCCAGATAAACTGCCAGAGGAGAGAGGGCCACCATTCCCAGCCCCGACTCATGTCGAGGAGCTGCTCTGGAAGCGTCGCGCCACGAAGTTCGGTGCCAGGAATGCCAAAAGCAGGGTGATATTTGCGGCATGCCAGCCACATACCAACAGTCAGAAAAACCTTGCGCCGCCATTAGTCGTGAATCAAGAGCCAGGAGCGGAGGTTCTTCTTACCTGGATAATCATTCCAAGGCCGATAAAAACCGTGATTTTCATATTGTAGTCCATGTTCATGAGCCGACAAAGCCACGGCGACCGAGAACCACTACATCCAGTCTTGATTGACAAATCATGGCTAGTAAACTTCTTCTGCAACTTGGCAACATGAAGAAATCTGGTATTCGAAGCGTGGAAAAGAGCGATACCCAGCGGAAAGTAAATTCCCATAACGAAATACTGCAGGTTTAATGCGACAATAGGCGGTATTACCACAAGAATCGAGTATTGGAGTTGACCAAGTACCCAGTATATATGAAGGAGCGTAATGGCGGAGAAGGATAACTTCAAACCGCGCAGTCTAAGGATGGGATCGCGACGGTTGACCCAGCAGAAAGCCATTCCGGCAATGAGGAGAGTCGTCCATATCACACAAAAAGACACATAAAAGACGCCGAGCCGGTCCCATATTGGTGGACTCGGCGGGAGGTTGTAGACGGTAGTGCCCGGCGGAGTGTCCATGGTCGGCTGGCTGAGGATAAGCTTTGGTGAAAGGAAAGCTTGGCAGCAAGACAAGAATTCCAGTCGAGAGGGGGAACAAATCGAGAAGAAATGTCGTAAACTCTGATTCTTAACAGAGAATTGAATGGGATTTCTCGATTACTGATTCCCCTGGATGATCGTCACGACTAACCCATCTCCCCGCCCATTTGGTCCCAAGTCCCGGGTCTTCTAGTAGCCGTGATCGTCATGTTGGAGTAAAAGATCCGAGATGTGCAAATCAAATGACGGGATAAAAGCCGCAATGATGCACTAAGACATTGGTTGGCAAGGTTTGTGAGACACTGCTTGCTCTTTCCAAGGCTAGGGAGGTAAGGGGCATTGATTGCTAACATGTTGTTCTCTTACAGGTAAAGAGAAGTCAATCACCACAAGATTGGGGGTCTTTCTTCGGTTTCACAAGTGTTATTATCGAGTCAAAGAGTGACATCCCGTCAGGATCTACTTTAATCGTCTACGTATGCAATTCGATCTTGTACCCGCACGCTTTGTCCCAAAATGGGTAGATATAAAATGGACCGTCTGAGGGGAGGCAGATCGAAATTTCCCGAGACTAGATACAGGGTCTCGTGGACCAATGTCATACCGCTATTAAATAAATTGACCCTCCTTGGCGCCTGTCAAAGCCTGCACTTGACATCTCTCATCTACCCATTGTTATTAAAATACGCCGATATAGGACCCACGCGATCTGATCTCGAATATGTGGGTTGGGAGCGATGACCGAAAAATCTCGGCGGAGTTTGGTTTGACACTTGTGCTTTAACGCATCCATGACCCGGGAAACAGAACTACTAATCCAATGGCGAGCGAGTAATTATTCATGCGCTCGCGTTCGAATTAAAAAAAGAATACGAGGAAAATAGCGCTTGTTAATAGATGCAACACGCAGATCGTAGTGCTTTCCTTTTATGTCTTCAGATTTGTCGCGAAAAAAATAGCCTTCAAGCCCAAAAACCAAGAGATATCCGCACCACATCCATTGACTGTCGTTCGAGGCTCCCGCGCGTCTATATCTGTTGTGGTCCTACGACATGTAACATTTAAACGAGCCAAGCGACTCTTGTGATTTGATCACAGTGGAGGTTAAATGTCTTAGAAATTCCGCGAAATTCAGTAATTTACTTTAGGGTATGTGAGAAGTCTTGCATCAAAGTCGCGTGAATACATGGTGAACCGGGCTGTCTATAAACTTCGTATTTTTTACGTTGGAGGCATTCACTCACATCAGAAAATTGATCTCTTTCGTGTTAACATTCCGTCAGTCGAACACGACAAATGACAGAGCCGTTGAGATAGCTAACATATTCATGGACATCCCAAACGGTGGCATTAGCAGCGACTTTAACTTCTCAGCCCAGGACAGGACCAGTGAAGGGGCAATCGAACATGGAACCTTCGTAATCGGAACGATTTGGAACTCGACTATACGTGACATGAGTCACCTCTATGTTGAAGCCGACGTTGAGTGTGAGCGACCTCAGGCCCTTGACACGATGTTATGCAAAACCAGCAAAGTTCGACATTCACTTGATTACAAAGTTCAGGTGATAGACACACAGATGACGGCAAATAATGGCACTGCACCTGTAGCTTTTCTAGCTTCCGTGCTCTCGCTCGCGGGTTCTTATCATCCGGGAAACAAGTCTCCTATTAAGAATTACCTTGCGGATCCAGCTTGAGGAATTGAAGGCGAGGGAATCACATTGGAGGGCATCATTGATGCCTACACCAAACTTACACCCAAAGTATTTACCCAGCCACTAGCTTTGGTCATCGATACTGCAATGCCAGTATCTTATTATACTCCTGCGGTAGTGGGTTTCAGCAAAGCGAGCCTGACAGCAATGGAATACCGTGTAAGAAAGGGGAAAATACGCCAACACAACTGGCGAGTTCAGAACGATGGAAGAAAGATATCAGATCCATGAGACTTGGATGGTGGCTTACATCTTCTCAATTTGTCTTATGGGACTATCTATTCTGCCCCCCAATTTTACTTACTCTGGACAAAGTCGCCAGACTTCCTGACTAGCGTTTCGGCTTTAACCTGAGACTCTCTTCATGCCCAGGTGCCGGCCGGAGGAAGCGCATGCTGTGGCGACGAGCATGCGAGAATTTTGAAGGATAGACGGTTGAGGATCAGAGCTGAACCGAAACAATACTATTACATGACTAGTACTAAGAGTACTAAGTATCCGACTCTAATTACTGCTACTCTGGCTTTGGGAACAAGTCCTTGTACTGCAACAAAGTCTCCTGCCACGGCGTTGGCTTCCGACCCGTCAATTTCTCAACATTATCATTTGTTTTAGCCATGAAGCCTCGAGCAACCATTTCTCCACAGCACAGAAGATCTCCGATGCAGAGTTTCATAGGTAACTGGGAAAAGTCGCCAAAGAAATCAGTCGGGAGCCCGTGGTCCAACCACCATCTCTTGAGTTCTTCATCAGGAAGATCCACAATCTCTCCCTTATAGCCAGTTTGACCGCACATCCACTTGAAGGCCTGCTCATTGGTGATGGCCTCTGGGCCAGTGATTTCGTAGACCTTGTTAGGCTCGCCTCTGCCTAGTAGCAAAGCAGCGAGGACGTGCCCAGTGTCTTGTCGCGCAACGTAAGCACCAGCTTGGCCGTGTGTGTTGACCAACCAGCGATCATCGCAGAACTTCCACGAGGGGGCGAATAGAGTCGGGATGTTATCGGCATAGAGGTAGTTGCGCTGGATGCTGTACTCTAGACCAGAGGCGTAGATGATCTTCTCAATAAAGTGGTGATCTCGTGGCAGGAAAGGAATATCTTCCTCGTTCTCGGCTTCGATGCCAGCTCCGACAAACGAGGTATAACATACTCTCTTGACTCCGCAAGCTTTGGCTGCGTCTACCACGGTCTGTGCTTGGCGACGTCGGCCTTCGCCAAAGAGCCAAGTGGAGATCAAGGAGACAGCTTCAGCGCCCTGAAAGACTGCTTTGAGGCTCTCTATATCGTCGTAAGTTGCGACCTGGACTTTTGCCCCTTTGTCGGTCCATGACTTGCGGAGGTCAGATGGGATTGCTTCTTCTTTGTAGGTGGTAAAGACAAGCTCGTCATCAGGTTTAGCGATCTCTATAGCGAAGCTGGCTGCGATTCGGCCAAGATTACCGTCGGCGCCTGTGAGAACGTACTTTGGCATTATGGTGATATGTGTGTTTGGGTTGTTAAATGATTCTTGAACTATTAAACTGTGAGGCTTTCTAATTCTTCGACAAGACTTATCCATCCTCCTCTTAAATGCAGCAACCAGTGATCCACATCTCTACGTACACACAGCATCCACAATCACCCGATTCGCGACAGGAGATTGAAGACACGAGATTTATCGCACCGGCCGATCCAAATCCAAATCGAGCCATGTATTTCCGAGATACAGTAGATCCGATTTGCCCAGACTGTTGGTAGGATCAAGATCTGGACCCAGAGCGGCGGTAACACTCCGCCACTATCCCCATCTTAGAAGTCTGTGCAATGACATCAGGTCATTCTTCTCGAGAGCTGAGAGCCATGTCTCATGTTTCCGAAAAATCTTCGTCTCTTGATTGGAAAGACATACGATCTTGTCTCAAAGCACCAGACAGGCCTCGCAGCAGACCGCCTAGGAACACGCAACTAGTACAAGGGAACCTTGTAAGCGTCAAAGTCGTATGCCCAGCTATCAAGTGACTCTTGATCATATACGCAGCTTATTGAAGCGTTTTTTCCAGACCATAGAGGACGAAGAGGCCAGCGGCAGATGGACTCAATGTCGTCAGTACCCTTGAGAGTCTCTGGAGCAACATCTTTCTCAACCCATTCAATGACAGTCTGCAGTGTGGTCTGTGGCCAACCACCACCAGGTTGGTTAGAGTTACTTCCACAATGGGCCCCACCAGGGACGAGGAACAGTCTGTAGAAATCGTCCACTGCAGACACGCTCTCGTTGTAGCTCTTTTCGGGGAACATGACGCTGCGTACAGAGTCATAGTAATGGACTGACGAGCCAGCCGGGATGGAGTCGTCTGATTCGCCGTGAACGTGGATAACCTTGCCACCCGCATCCTTGAAGTCGCTCAGGTCGGGATAGGTTGTCTGAAGAGAGTCGGCATATTTATTCTGGCCATACACCATCCACTCTTTGAGCGTGTCGTAGGTTACGTCGTCGAGGCTGGGGAGAGTGCTTGCGTTTTGGAGTAAAAGGTATCGTTCAACCCACTCACCGCCAAGGCCACTGATGCTCAACTTCCAGCTGTCGGTCTCTTCGTCATAGGCAGTGGTGAGATCAGAAAAGCCAGACCCAGGTTGGTAGTTGAGATAAACTCGTCGTCCTTTAGAGTCATGAAGACCGCCGAGGAATGTTTGGACGACAGCGACGCCTTCTGCGGTGACAGTGCCATTCTGAGCTGGCGTAGATGGTCGAGAGAATTGCCGAACACGTAGGCCGCCTAGTCCATCGCCGGGACTCGAAGCTTCGCAGGAATATGGCTTTCCAATTGTGCTGTTGGGGTTGAAGTTGAGCTTACACAGATCTGAGCGCGAGACAATACCGTCCTTCCTGCCGTCCAGATCATCGCACGCAGCGATAGTCAAACTCAAGATCTTGTCCAGCTCACAGGAAGGAGGAAAGTAGTCCAGAGTTTGTTCAACGACATTGCCAAATAAATGGTTGACCTGCTGCTGACCGTACCGGAAGGCTGGGGCGCCAATGGCAGCGCCATCAAACTGATTGGCGAAACGCTGTACCTGACTCCAGCCCTCACGGCCACCTTCGGAACAGCCTTGGTAGTATGAGTATACTTTGGAGCTCTTCGAAACGTTGTACAGATTTCGGGATAATTCTTTGCCAAGAAGCGCGAGCTCGTGGTGAGCCTGGTAGCCAAACATGTAGACACTCTGCCAGTTCACAGTTCCGTTGGCTAAAAGGAAGACCTCGTCCCACTGGGTGTTGAAGGATCCGAATCCTCCGTCAGTGATCCCGGAAACAGCGCCAACGATTAGTCCCGAGGGGGCATATTGACCTCCCGAGTTGATGGCGAGACCGCCGCCACCGGTAGAAACATAACGGTTCTCGAACTTATCGGGAGTCGGAAGCCAGTAAGAGACATGGACCACGTCGTTCGAGACGCCTTGGTGCAAATAGGCAAAGGTTAAGTTGCAGTAGCTGGCGCTGGCAGAGGGATACCACTCAGATTGAAAGCTGGCATTGGAGACCAAGCTTGTTTGGATTGACGAAGGGTCGATGGTAATGCCTGGTAGAAAGCTTTCTGCTGGAAGGGCCGACCTGACGTAGTCGCTGGAGCATATGTCGCCCAAAGACGCGGCCTGAACGATTGCCGTAGAAAGTACAACACCGAGTAAGAAAGAAGTGGAAGACATGGATGGTTCCTGGCTAGAAGTATCGAGCAGGATGAATAAGATTGAAATTGAGAGACTACCTATGTAGTGAATATCACCGCTCAAGTACCCGATTTTGAGATTCAGTCGTCAAGCTACTATATCTTACCTATATATGTTTGTACGACCCTCGGGATAGCCCCACAAGCTAGGTCCTGGCGGATATGGAGACTTGCATGACTTGGTCGGCAGATGCAAGTTAGCTTGAGACAGACCAGGGCCGAATTGCGTGGCACGAAGTATGTGGTACACCTCAAAAGGATCAACACAGGGTATAATTCATATATTCATTCTGACTCTTCTTTGACTACTCCAGACCAGCCCTTGCTAGAGACGATGCGCGCATCTCATTGGAGGAATTTTGAAGCCGCATGTTCGAGGCTTGTCGTCACAGATGTATTCTCCCCGAGCAATCACTTTACCCTCTACATCTTTCTTAAGGAATTGAACCTGTCTCCTGTAAGTGACTGTGCCGTCCTGCTCGGAGATAACTTCAAGCTCATGTTTCACGGGGATAGCAAAATAGCGCCGTTCTTCTGGTGGCATAACCGCGTTCGCAAAGGCGGGATCGGTGCCATCGTCTAGAGAGATATCGTGTTCTAGCTCAATAAGACGCCTGCCAATTCTGTACAAAGTTCCCACATCAAACAGACCTTCCTTAGCCGGTCCGAGCTGGCCTAACCAGGACAATGCCTCAGAGCGAGTCTGCAAGTTTCGGCATTTTAGGACGATAAAAAATAGCATTGGTAGCCAGCTCATTTCGAAGCTGAAACTGGATTGGGGTATGCTTTGTTGGTTTGATGCTGTCGATAGCTGAAACGCCTCCTCTGCCAAGCTTACAGCACTCTTGAAGATATCCAGATGCTGATCCCACCACATCTCTGTGTGCGAGCTTGGCTGCTGGATGTAAATGGTAGCAATTTTATGTTTGAATCGCATTCCACATATGGCGTATCTATCGTCTATTGCAGACGAGGGGAGCGTGCGCTCTAGGTCATTCATCTTGAACTTCCAGTCGTCCAGCAGTGTAACGAGCGCACTCCTATCGTCAAGACCGTCATATAGACACTCCATGATCCTGCTCATCAGCCCATCGATGGCCGTTTGTGCTTCTCGGATATTACTGAACTTCAGAGGCATTGATGTCTCGAATCCGATAAGTGGCGGGAGACGCATAGGCCTGACGCCACCAAAAAGAAAGGGGGTTATGCTCAGACGCCGAAATATGGGAATAAGGTATTCGCGCGCCCACTCCGGACTTGAGGAGTTGTTGAGTATCATGATGCCATGCCGGCAGTGCTGAAGAGCAGCGTCAAAGTCCCCTTGTAGATACTCGATGCAGATGAAAAGAACACAGAGTACAAGTATCGTTTGCTCATCGCTGGCTGACTTGACTTGTTTGATAGCCGAGTTATAATGACTAACAGCGAAAGTGCTGCCACAAACTTGTCGAGTGATACGAGAGCCCCTGGCAAACTCTTCGTAGAGCGAACTGATTGATAGAACGGCATGGCGCATCGTGGGCTCAAAGTGGCTGAACTGCATAACTAGATGAGTCCAGAAGTAAGAGTCTGTAGGTCCAGAAAGCACTGGCCCAACCATTTCAGCGAAGAACTGAAAGGCTCTGCCCTCTTTCTGGTCGCGTGCAGCTAGTTGGTTTGGTCGGTACCATGTCAGGCTGTGCTCAGCCGCGGTGTCTTGGTAACCGCCACAGACACGGCGCGACGATACACAGCGCTTACATGAGGGTTTGCCTTCGTCACATTTGATCTTTCGGGTCCTTTTCTGGTAGTTAGTACCAAGTCTCCTGGCACGGCTAGTGATAGCTGGGGTAACACACTTGCAGGTCCGACAGCCGGTCCTTACATGGTGGCGCGTAATCGGTAGAGGCATGTGGAGTTATACCGAGTAAGCGATACACGCGATGGGTCTAATCCGATATCTAGAAAACAAGATAGAAATGAAATCGAGCCAGGCGGGCAAGTTGTTGGCTTTGACGGGAGAACAATTTGATAGCGGATGAATGAATAGATGAATGAATCCCTGTTCGTTTCAGCTCATACGCGTGGATCAGCATCCTGCAATGACGATCTCACTGTGGGGCTGTTCCGAGCTCTCTGGCCAATGATAGTGAGGAACTTGTTGGAGGACAAGAAGTATCACAACTTACTCCATCCATATATTTGGATATTCAGATGATAGGTAATTCATTATTTTCACCCAATGCCTTCATCAAGAGATGAGAAGGAACATCCAAGTGTGATAATCCCAGTTACTAGCCACCTAAATAATGAACATCTTCGTCTCCTTCGAATCCCGCTCATGGCTCCAAGCCTTGGTCATATAATTGGTGATATAACCAACACGCTGGTAAACATTTTCAAATTCTTGAACCTCCTTCGGCTGCCACTTCAGGGCCCCCTCATCCGCCTTGACCAATACCAACGCCGTATCATCATCGTACGCGTTTTGCGTAATCATTTTTGTAGAGAACCTCAAACATAACAGCTCGTTATTCTCCAGGTTTCGCAAACGAAACAAGCTATCTGGTCTATCCAGCGGTTTCCTTGGTCTCTTTGTAGCCTGGTCTAGCTTCTCCAGAAAGACGGAGTTCCCATCAATAGAGAAAGTTACGGGCATGACGTGGCCTGTGAGAAAGATGTAACCGGACTTGACCTCCCCAAATCGGTTGTGCCCACTTAGAGGACAATCGGTGCGACCGAAATCTACACTCACAAAGAACTTATCATGTTCAAAGCTCGAGAGTCCCCAAGTCACACCGCGATGAACACTGAGCCAACTCCAACTAGGCGCGATGTACTGCGGCTTTTCACCCGAGTCTTGCTCATCAGGCAACCAACGCAGATTATTGAGCAGATCATTCTCCCACAGACCTGCGAGGTATCTGCCAGTATGTTTGCTCGACCATTCCGTAGCTAATCCTGCAACAGCAGGTAGACCATCTGTCCGTTTGGTGATTTGTTTCTGGGAGTACTGAACGATGAGGTCTCGCCAGAGTTCATGATGTTCTGCAGACTCCTTGGCCTCTCCTTCAAGTGGAACAGCTGGGCTTGCGAATGAGCTCCTGAAGCTCTTCGTTCCCGTGATGAACTTGTGTCCAGTCTTCATAATTCGGCGAGCAGGTACTAATGGATCCTCTTCATGTTTTTCGAGTGCGCCACATTCGCATTCCATGGACGACAGACAATCAAAAACCATCTCACTCTTAGTATAATGCAGGATCCGTGTCGCCAACAACCTCTCCTGGAAGCACCAGGCACGCGTCATCAATGGATGGTCCTGAACATCCGCGACTCTCGTCCCAGCAATTGGGTTTGATGAGCCTTTGGCCACGCTGGGCTCAGTGTTCCAACCAAAAACAGCATGCTTGGCTACTTTGCGTCCATAAATCTCAAAATTCTGCCCAGCAGGGAATGTGCCAGAAACTGTGACGAATGCTTCTCTTTGAAACAGGCAGCCACCGGCGCCATCTGCCGAGCCCGTCGCAGCCAGAACTAACTCTGCACCGTTGTAAATGGAAGCCATCTTGGCTGCTTCAATTTCCCAATCTTTCTTGTCGTCTTGAACGATGCAGAGCGAGTCTATCCAGACATATTTAATGCCCAATTCCCTCGAAATTATGATGGAGTCTTGAAAGGTTTTGGCAAACCGGCCGAAAGGGATGTTTTGCTTCCACTGGTCAAGAGTCGCCCGGGTCGAAATCAAGTGCTGGGTCTTTCCCCAGCAATGAGACAGCGCAATGTATGGCTCATTGATTTGTTGCGTAGAATCGTCATATTCAATGAGATGAATGCCATCATTGGCCTCGGGCCCAATTTCAATTACCCGCTTCGGGAGTTTTGATGTCGTCGAGGCCTCTGCTTCAGAACAGACGGCGTGCTTTTCCTTGCAAGTCCTAATCCAGTTCTTGACTCGGTCAAAAGATGAGTGAGAAGTCGGATCCGGCTCAATGTGCCTTGCATGTCCACCGATCTCGGTGGGAAGACTCCAATCGGGCCGTTCAATGTTCATTGATGAGCCAATAGTCGGCCACGGACAGGGAGAACCTAAGTTTCAAAAGTCCTTAGTCACAGTTCCGAAGGAGGTTACCAGGGCCGCTTGTCTTACCAGATAAAGTGTAAATTTCATAACTCTCAATAACATCCCCTTCGGCACCACCACCAACAGAGAACATGTCGAAATCGTCAGGAGGACTTCCTCGGATAGTCTTCACTCTTAAAGCGTTGCCTTTGCAGAAGACTATGTCAAGCCAAAGTTCGGGATCAGTGCAGTCAAATGCCCCTCTGGTTAGCTTCGTCAAAACGTCTTGGAGTAGCAGGCAGGAAGCACAGCCTCCCGCTACCGACCCAGGAATATCGGGGACGTAGACGCTGATCTGCCATGAAGCATAGTCGATGCGACCTCGCCCTGCCCAAGCCGGTGCTTCATCCAGACTACCAGCCTTGGCCGCTCTATCAGCATTGAGGGACCCAGAGTTTTCGTGCATAGCTATGCCGGCCAAGGGAACAGCAGTAGAAGCCGATCCTCCGTAGAGATTCCAACACGTTCGGCATAGCTTAGGATCCCTTCTGATTTCGTCTTCGGTATCTCCAGGTGGATAAGGCAAACTTTGGAGGTTGATTGAGGCCATAGTGATTCGACCCCGCAGTGATGGATCCGTTATCGGGTAAGAATATGCCGCTTAAAGGGGAAATTGCCAGGCACTTTAAGGTGAATTTGATGTCAATTTTGGCGGTTGAACGATTGTCGAAGTGATTATCAGGCTGGGAACATGCCATTATGATTAATTCGTTTGTTTTGGCCCCCAAGGTCATGTGATACCACAGCGACCAATTTCACACATTGCCATCACAGAAGCAACAACACTTCCTAATACCTTTATGAAAGAATTTATTGCACTCGTTTCCACTAAGGGTATTTATTTAAGGGGAAGACTTACGGTTCTAAGTACTGACGCTGAACACTACACACCAAGACAAGATAACTGCTAACAGTTCATGTGCAATATTTAAACTACCGCTTCCTAGGTATGTCAAATCAAATTTCTAAAAACTACAATCATAACTTGAACTAATGAGTTTAAATACACATCAAAGAAAAGAAGTGAAAAAAGTGAAAACAACAGCAAATAGCGCCTAGAATTAAGGGTTGCAAGGGAAGTTGGTCATGTCATCACGGGAGTTCCCATACCACAGGTAGTAGTTCTCAATGACCTCGTCCATGGGGCAGATGGGAATAGTGAAGACACCGGGAGCCTCAATACCGCTTCCCGCTAGACTTTCGAGGACCTCCCTGCTGGGCTCGTCTCCCATGTCAAGTTTGAAGCCGTTTTTACCGCCGTTGGCGGCCTTAGAGTTAAGGGATCTGCAGAGTTCATGGTCAGAGGCGGTTGTCAAAAGATGGTGGGAGAGGCTTACCCAATGATGACATTGTTAAGTGAGATGTCAGTGAATTTCTTGTCAACCAAAGAATCGAAACCAGGCGGGCGTTCGAATCCACCGCAGTCAGCATCTCCGCTCTTGCTATCGCAGTTCTTGTTGCGGTCACGGCCACCTAGAAGCCAGTATGACTTTCCGTCGTGGCAGAATCGACCGTCCTTCAACGCACCATCATCAATCCAGTGTTGAAACATAGTGGTGAAGGTAGCCTCCTTGTTCCAGCCGGGGTCCTTGTCACAAGCGACATCGGACTCTGCAATGAAGGGGATGATGACGTCGGGGGAATATTGCCAGGCCATGGGGATGAGGAAAGCGTTGATAGCTCGCTTTACCTGCTTGGCGTGGTCACCACGGTCGAGAAGCCAGCCATCACCGAACATGGAGGCATCCGAGATCATGGCACCCAGCTGGTTATAGCCCTCCTCAGAACCGCCGAAGAGCCACTTTTGGGTCTCGAGGACGCCATCCTTCCAACCCTCGGTGAGACCCTGCATCTGGGCCGTGAGTCCGTTCTGGACACCAAGCTGATCCTGGCTGCAGTCATCCATGGTTAGCTGAACATTCCGATCATATCTCTATAACAACTTACGCTCTGCCGTTTAGGATGTCCTTTGTAAGAGTCAAGGAGTTCTTGACAATATCGTTGGTAGTATCCTTGAGTGTACCGGCATTGGTGCTATCGCTGAACTTGGGACCGATCACTGCAACTCTTGTCAGTAACTGCCCTTTTGAGCCAACTAGGTATAGTCTTACGCTTGTTCCAGGCAGGACCCATGACAATACCCCAGGCCATCATGGCGATATCAATCAGAATAGAAGTAGCAAGTCCGCCCTCCTTGGGAGGGACCTTGCCAAACTCCGAAGCAATGGAGCCGATATCGTTGTCTCGAACAGCATCGCCAACAGCGCTCCAGATGTTGGAGTGCATCTGGTACGGATTAGTAAACTCAGAGACTGCCGCATTTGATGGGCTGTAAGACTCACGGCAAAGATGTTCTCGAAAGAGTGCAGAATGAAGTAACCAGCGGGAACACTGACAGAGTGGCACTGAAGATTAAGATCCTCACAGCCGCTGCCCTCGTCACTGAAGGTCTCGCAGAACATGTCTTGAGGACCATGGAAGAAGTTGGAAACCTATGAGGGTCAGTCATCATTCCCCTATAATCCGAGCTCTAGTTGAACTTACATTGTTGGAAAAGTGCTTCTGTTCGCGCCCGGAGGTCAGGTTAGCCTTCCAACCATCGATTGCAGCATTCCAAGCATCACCAGCATCGACGTTCTTCCATCGATCAGGTCCATACAGCGTGTGGTCTGTGACACCATCAGACTCGCAGTTGACGCTACGCCAGTCATCAGGGTCCTCGGCAAGAACAGGTGCCTCAAAGGGGACAGTGGTGGTGGGCTCAGGCTTGGCGACCTCCTTATTGACTGGAACAGGAGTGATCTCAGCCTCTGGAACGTCCTGGCGTTTGTAGGCATTGGGAGGAAGGACCGGGGGGGCTACAGCGGCCTTTGCGTGAAGTGCATGATGGTTGTTGGCAGGGTGAGCAGTTCCAGTAGAGGGAAGAGAAAGCAGAACCGAAGCGGTCAGCAGTAGGGGTTGTGCCCAGCGGCCCATCGTGAATTCGGCTGTGTAGTTGTTTGCTGCTTGGGCTGGAGCTCTGGTTGCTGATGTCCATAGCGTCGTCAGGAGCCTCAAGATATTATATACTCATTATCATCATTAGTTATTAATCCTGAGTACCAAGAGGATCAGTAGATCAAAATCAAAAGTAAGCCCTAATTCCATTTCATGCAGCCGTGTAATTGAATCGCCCCAGTGCTTATAGGATCGAATCCTTCATGAGTCTTGCCACCCTCCTTGCATAGTGTTCGGTGATGTATTCTAGCATGGTCGTCTTGTTCCTGAATAATCTTTTTCGCTAATCTAGTGCCCACTCCTTGGCGTATTCGCCAGTTACGGGCACGCATGGAGGCACGCACCGGCAAGGGTATGTTTGGACTGAGCGCAGGGGTTGAGGAACCGTTTATTATACACGCTGAAGTCTACCTCGTGTTGCCTTCGAGTCAAAGTCACAAAAATTTTCACGTGGTGGCCCTTGTAATGTGTGATATGAACTTCTGAAGATCCTTCTTACTAGTAATCGAATCCTTCCTCCCAACGCCTCTTCCCCTTGAACAAATGCGCCAATGAGGGAGGCATCGTTGTTTGGGCTTGTGGAAATGCAAGTGGGAGCACTCCGCCCGTTCCCTTCTTGTTGGTAGGTCTACGAGTAACTTGAAAAGCTTCATATCAACGCGAGTATAATCAGTCAGCCTGGTTATATCGGCTATTATGCCAACGGTTGAACTAAAGTCTTATCCTCGGTTTGTTCTTGACATTGACCTATCCAGAGTATAAAAGTAAGAGAAGCAAAGCGGTCTTGAAGTAATAGTGCTAGGCCTCAAATTTAGTGTTTATGCATAATAGAAACCATCTTAGTTGTAACCTTAAAACCTTGTGCTGCAAAAGAACAACACTATACGAAACTACTTGCACCTTGTCTTCGTATGGTTTCACAAGAGCAAACAGTGCATACAAGGAATCATCTCTTCACTCTATTGTTCGGGCGTGCCTCGTCATCGAGTGCTACTGGAGGGCTATATTATGGCAGCTATTTCCGTTTACTGTTCCATCTGCCGAGCACATTATCATAGGTTCTATTCGCTCAGCTCTACATCAGCCAACGTGTATCAACCCTGGGCTGATCGTGTATAGGATCACCATCCTCGTAACGCTCAGTCCATATAACCTCCTGAAGTAAATTAAAGCTGAAGTTAAAATCAGCTGGTATGTTTCAGATGTACCCAAAGCCATAAGGCTGGGCATAAATGAACGTGGAGGGCATGCCCACGTGGGTGAACGAGTGGTCTTGGCTCCAACTAGACCCACCATCATGGTAGGGATACCTGTCCACGACAACGCCCGACTACTGAGGTCAATACTAGGAATATCTGTAAGCATCGAGCTGAGGCTTGGTGGAACGTCGTGATTATTGACTGAATAAAACTCCTCGAATCAGGCAGATCGAGTAAGGCTCAGCCCCCTATTCATTGTTGTCTATTGTACATATTTCAGTAAAAATCAGAAAGCATTCGTCAAGTCACGAATCCTAGGCTGTAAAACAATACAATGATCTCCTCGGGGGCGTCCAGCCTTATGGCGGCTGGGCCTAGATATGACTCCTGGGTTTACTGACCAGTAAATGTGTATCAGCCCCTGACTTCCAATCATCTTACAAAACCCGTAGGGTCTCCTTGACCTCACGATATCTCTCCTCAGCCCACCGATACCAGCTTATTAGTAACATCTGATCCCACTTGAGATGCTCTCCTTGTAACAAACACAATCTCTTGTGATATCTTCACACCGGCGCCTCTCTCCCTACCACCAGATACCAGTCACGCGTTCTAACCCTTGCCAGTCTCGTACACGCAACAGTATCTCCTTCCGGCATGTCTTCAGGATGGCCAGGGCAGAAGTTCGCCCATCCGTTACGATGATGCCATCTCAAACAATAGTACCGAGGCTTCACAGAAGTCTCATCAGGTCAATGTACAGAATCCCTTCTATGTCTGATCCATCAGGTAGCATACGAAACCCAGCTGGAGAGTATTAGTACTGCCGAAGAAATGGTTTCCTGTTTGCTGCGAGCTTGTGAGGCTCAATTCTGGCAATCAAAAATGTGAAGCCCGGGTCTGCACTCTACCGAGTGTAATTGGTGCCTGAGTATGTTCGGCATGTGACCGCATCCTGGAAATCCTTACACGATGAGCTACAGCGAAGGTAAAGTCTTTCGTCGCCCTCAAACCTGAGCTCTTGGAATGCACCCTATTGAATCGTGATACGTCCTTTGAATTCATAGCTGAATAAACATTGCAAGTAAGATTGATGTTGATACTAAAACTCTCAAGGACGGCTTCGTGTCATGGTGAAGGGCGAAAATGGCATCTCGTTTGGGTTTTGGCCCCAGAGGGGAGATTTCCGGGTTTCTGAATTGCTTCTCGGCGGTACCATATTGTTGTAAAGAGAGTTAGTGGGCATGCCGAATAATATGCTGGAGATTCTCGATGGCTACAGAAAGGTTACTTAACAGATACCATAAGTTCTTTCAAACAGCCGGTCACAGCATTTCTCACCCGATACACCACGCAGGTCGTGGCAACCCTGATCCGAAGATAAGCTAAGAACGGGTGAATGATATTGGAAGGCAGCGTCCAAACAATTTTCTCGTAGCTCGAAGTTTCGACAGCCGCATTGAACAGCAACAGTATCCGGACGTCGATGAAATCCTCGACCGCGCGTAGAAACTAGTACGACTCGTGCTCCGAAGTTTTGAAAGATAATCATTATTCAAGAATTCCCCATTTGGTTATAAGAGCCAGAGGCTCTGCGCGGAAGAGACTTAGTTCCCGCTTGTTGAATAGTATCAATGACGTGACGAACCAAAGGGAAAACTAAGGGATTTCTTCGCATATCTAGTAAATCTGCCTCACAGCTGTCCATCTACTCAGGATATCAGATTAAGCGATAGTGCTGCGATGGCGTGACGGCACCAACCCTGTCAAGGGCGTAGTAGACCCACGATTCTATATCTTGATCAGGACTTTAGATGAGACATTAAACCCCTGCTTTAATAGATAATCAATCGGCCCGAGCGAAAACCTCCACTGAAAGAGCTGATGCCATTTTCATGGCAAAGATGCAAGATGGATGCATAGATGTCGATAGGTGATGGAGTAGAATGGATGGCATATAAGTTGCGATGGTCCTCTATGGTTGGAAAAGAGTTTGAAGAGTACATGGCAGCGCAAGACACAATATAGCATTTCCTGACTTTTTTTTGAGGTTTCAAACATGGCCCAAGGTGAATCAGGAACGTTATATCAACGAGCCCACGATGTTTTTCGTGGGACGTACGTCCAGGCCGTGCTCCTAGGCATTGTCAGCTTCACCCAGCCAGGGATATGGACGGCCATGAACAGTCGGTAACCACCAAATCTCTGATAAGTTATAGCTAATCATATCATTAGGTCTCGGAGCCGGTGGTCAAGCTGAGCCATATGTCGTCAACACAGCCAATGTCATCACCTTCGTGTAAGCCCCATCATACCGGCATCGAATCCCCTCAAACATTAGATCTAACAGGCATCTAGGGTCATGTTTGCTTTAGCACCTCTGGCTAGTATTTCGGGCAACATAATAGGTCTCAAATGGGTAGTTGTCTTTGGTACGATCGGATACGTGCCATATTCTGCAGCACTATACGTCAATTCTATGTACGGAACTCAGTGGTTTCTCATCTTTGGAGCTGTAACGTGTGGTATCTCGGTGAGTTTGCCATTCTATCGTATGATGACAAGTACTGAATAGGAACTAGGCCACCGCCTTATGGACAGGTGAAGCTGCCATGGCAGTTGGCTATCCCGAGATGCGACAGAGAGGAATCTGCAGTAAGTCACATCTTACACACTCGTTCTCGGCTTCTCTTAGCGCCCCTAACACATACTGTTAAGTTGGTATATGGCTCGCTCTCGGCAAGCTGGGTTCTATCATCGCTTCCGCCATTCAACTCGGCCTGAACAAGAACAGTTCCTCCCAGGGTTCCATCTCTTCCAAGACTTACCTCGTCCTCATCGGCATTCAATGCATTGGCCTACCTCTCGCCTTGCTACTCGCACCAGTACATAAGCTCGTCCGTTCCGACGGTAAAAAGCCAGACTTGGGAACAACAAGTCGTTCCTTCAAGGCGCAAGTCAAGGGTTATGCCGCCCAGTTTCGCCGTCGCGAGGTCCTCCTCCTCATCCCAGCCTTCATCACTGCTCAATGGGGTGTGACCTACCAGGGTAACTATCTTGCTGCATACTTTACAGTTCGAGCACGTACTCTCGCAGGATTCTTGATTGCCATTGTTGGCGCTATCGTCAATGTCATCGCAGGATGGTGCCTAGACACTAAGCTTTTACGTCGATCTGTTCAAGCAAAGGGGATGTGGTATTTTCTTCTAGCTCTTTTCACAATTGTTTGGATCTGGAACATTGTGACACAAGAGCGCTGGGCCAGGAACGCCCCAGACGCGATCGACTGGAGTGGCCAGAATTTCAGAGTAGGTATGGCTATCTTCATCCTTTATAGGTGAGTACTCCGGGCGGGCCTTATCGAGTCTAGTGACTGACTAGAAGAAACAGGGTCGCATATGAGACAGTAGGACTCTGGCTTTACTGGAGTCTCGGTACGCTCGATAACAACCTTGAATCCATCACCTTCTCAATGGCGGTCTTGCGTGGAGGCGAGTCTCTTGGTTCGGCGTTGGCGTATGCCGTTGGATCAGTTCGAAGTGCCTCTTTAATGACGAACCTCATTGCAGCGACGGTGGTGTTTTACGCTGCTGTGCCTTTCACTACCTGGGCGGCTCACTTGGTGAAGGATGAGGGGCCTGGAGCAGAGACTGAGGATGAAAGCGAGATCGAGGCTGGGCCTAACTTAAGCCAAACTGAAATTGATCACCCGATTGAGACTGTAGCCACGAGGGTTAACACTAAGGTTTGAGACTTCAAGGATCTGGTCTGGTTAGTCATTTACGCATGCGGGCCTGAGGCAGTCACCCTGAGGATAAACCCGATTTGGTCAGAGAGGGTGATTATTACATTTGAGCCAGAGTTTACGTTGCAGAAAAAAAAATTGTAATTGTTTGTAACCCAAATCTGATCGCAGAATGTAAAATGCTGACCTTAATTGCTGACTTATGGTTCAAGAAGAGGGGGGGCACGTGACTGACTTATTGCAATTGCTCGTCTCCGCATTGGGTGGGGAAAACTTAGAGCCCCACCAAGACTTTTACGGTCCAAAGCTTCTTGGAGGGGCAAAAGCAAAAGATCGATAATTCCCCATGTCAACTTGACTTGGAGACGCACAATCCCGGCATTTCCATAAACCACTTCCAGCGTTATCAGCGATACAATCTAGGACGAGCCCCCATTCAACCTGCTCGAGTCAACTTTAGAAGACGTCCCGCCCTCGCAGTTCTATCCACGAATTTCGACTTCGCCAGATCCGATCTAATCAAGAGACTCAATCCCCGACCTATTCACCATGGCGACCGCCACCATGACCGTGACGGCCGCGCCGACCAAGAAGAAGCCCGAAATGGCCCCAGAGAGCGAGCGTTTTCTACGATGTTGCGCTGACGTCGCGAATGCCCTCATCGAGGACCACGAAGCTACCAAGGCCGGCCGCTCAACTCGCGACATCAACCTCAACTCCCTCCGCAACAAGCTCGCCAAGAAGCACAAGCTCATGAACATCCCGCCTCTGACCGCCATCATTGCCTCTATCCCTGAGCATTACAAGAAGTATATTCTGCCAAAGCTCATCGCGAAGCCAATTCGAACATCTTCCGGGATTGCCGTTGTTGCCGTCATGTGCAAGCCTCATCGATGTCCTCATATCGCTTATACCGGCAATATCTGTGTCTACTGCCCTGGTGGACCTGATTCCGATTTTGAGTACAGCACACAGTCATACACCGGCTACGAACCTACTTCGATGCGGGCCATTCGTGCGCGGTACGATCCCTTCGAGCAGGCGCGAGGACGAGTTGACCAGCTCAAGTCCCTCGGCCATTCGGTGGATAAGGTCGAATACATTATCATGGGAGGAACATTCATGTCTTTATCTGAGTCATACCGCAACGAGTTTATTGCACAGCTTCACAATGCTCTCAGTGGATACCAAACGACGAACGTCGACGAAGCTGTAGAGGCTGGTGAGATGAGCAACGTCAAGTGTGTCGGTATTACAATCGAGACACGACCCGACTATTGTCTACAGCCTCACCTTTCGGACATGCTACGATATGGATGTACAAGACTCGAGGTTGGAGTGCAGTCGCTGTACGAAGATGTTGCGCGAGACTCGAACCGAGGACACACAGTAGCTGCTGTTGCGGAAACTTTCTGCTTGGCAAAGGACGCAGGTTACAAGGTTGTCAGCCACATGATGCCCGATTTACCTAATGTTGGCATGGAGCGAGATATCGATCAGTTCAGGGAGTACTTTGAGAACCCTGCGTTCAGAACCGATGGACTTAAGATCTATCCCACCCTGGTCATCCGAGGTACAGGTCTGTACGAGTTATGGCGAACAGGACGATACCAGAACTACACTCCCAATGGCTTGATCGACCTTATTGCCAGAATTATGGCTTTAATCCCCCCGTGGACACGTATTTACCGTGTTCAGCGTGATATTCCTATGCCTTTGGTCACGTCTGGTGTTGAGAATGGCAACCTACGTGAACTAGCGTTGGCCCGAATGAAGGACTTTGGAACAACATGCCGAGATGTGCGAACGCGAGAGGTTGGCGTGAACGAGATCAAGAATAAGATCCGACCTAACCAGATTGAGCTGGTGCGACGCGACTACGTCGCCAACGGCGGTTGGGAGACTTTCCTTGCCTACGAGGATCCCAAGCAGGATATTCTCGTTGCTCTGCTGCGATTACGAAAGTGCACTGAGAAGTACACTTACCGAGAGGAACTCATCGGCCAGCCCACTAGTATGGTGCGAGAACTCCACGTCTATGGAACAGCCGTCCCTGTTCACGCCCGCGATCCCCGCAAGTTCCAACACCAGGGTTTCGGTACACTGCTGATGGAGGAGGCGGAGAGGATTGCGATCGAGGAGCACGGCAGCGACAAGATCAGTGTTATCTCTGGTGTCGGCGTGAGGAGCTACTACAAGAAGCTTGGTTTCTGGCTGGACGGACCGTACATGAGCAAGTGGCTGGATGGCCGCGAGCAGCCTGAATAAAGGGAGTGAAGGCTGTAGGGTAATGAATGGCATGAGTACGGCGAGACTGGGAATACCTCACGGCAGGGACTTTTGCATTTATAGATGGCGTACTTGGGTATGAAATAAAAGTTTACGACGATTTTGACCAACCTTTGTATCTATCTGACTGCCTTAAAATCTGTAGTTTGATCGACGTGTTGAGTGAAGTTTCGAGTCCCCCCGAGTTTCGGCTATTAGTTCAGGGTTGAACATGCATTGATTTGAACACTTGAGCGCCCAATTCCGCAAACTTAACTACGCTTACCGAAGTTGTTGGTAAGTTACTTGTTGTTCGTTTTCCTTACTCAAGCTTTATTAGGCTCTAACATTTTCACAGGTCACCTGGACAGCTCATGAGGATGCCTCAGATCTCGGGACTAAAGCCAAGCTGACCGTCATCTGCAGCACCCGATTGGTCCATATCGCTTAGTCATACCTCCATCAACCTCATCCACTCTACTTCTCAACCTCCCTCTTGGTCTCAACTCTTACAGCATGAGTCTCTCAACGCCATGAACCTCCGTCGCAATGACGTCCCGGACTATGGAACCGGTATCCTCCCGGCGATGCCTCCCGATGCGGCGTTGCCGGACCGAGATCCTCGCAGCAATGCCGCAACCGCAGCCTCAGCAGCTGGCGTTCGCGCCTTGAGCACCCAGGTCATCGCCTTTTACTTTCGTGTCCCGGCAAAGGCATTCTTTAGGACGCGTGTGGATTACCTTGCGTATGCGAGGAATATTCATCAGGTGCAGACGGAATTAATGATGAAAGCTGCGGCGAATGATGCTTCTGCTTCTCCACTTACCACGTTTCTTCGCCAGAGTTGGCTATTGTTGAGAAGTACAACACCTGGTGTGTTGACATCAGCTATCAAGCACCAAGGATGGGGAATTGTGCCTAACCAGATTTTACCACCTCTTATTGCGAATGTTGGTGTCGGTGCAGTATTGTACACGAGTTACCTCCAAATCCTAGGACGGCTGCATGAAGAGAGCGGCCAAGCGCGGAAGAGGGTCTATCCACCACCTCATCCAACACATACCTTTACAGCTGGTTTACTTGCCGGTGCACTTCAGAGCATTCTAGCAGCACCCTTGGATGCCCTTCAAGCACGATATGACCATCGGGACCTGATGCCAAACGACGGCAGCGGCAAGCCTCGGAGTATGTGGACCTTTGGCTCAGAGAAGCTTCGCGAGATTGGCCTCAGGGGCATCTTTGCTGGATGGGGTTTATCACTAGCAAAAGACAGTCTTGGAAGCGCCGTGTTCTTCAGCACATTCGAGTACGTTAAGGCCCAAGGCTATTATCGCTTCGTTACGTGGTACTACGGGGGTCTCGCCGAGGACATCGTCGACGTCCTAGCTATGAAGCGTCCTACACACCAGCATCACCAAGAGGAAGGAATACGACTCATCCGCCCCCACTACGCACTTGAGCCTGTGTTTCTCCTCTTCGCCGGCATCAGCGCTTCTTTCTCCCAACAAATCCTCCTCCACCCTCTGACGCACTTTCAAGTCAAGCACTGGGACCACCTGGAAGATCTCGACGCTAAAGCCGTCAAGCTCCGCGCCTCGAAGGCCGTAAATCCGGAAAAGCCACATCGCCGGTGGAGGATGTTGCGTGCCTACTATCGTGCTTACCAAGAGTCGTTGGCCGTGTGCAGGGGAGAGGCGGCGAGTGAAGGATTGAGTCTAACGAAATGGTTGTATCGTGGGTTCTGGTGGAACGCGATTCGACAGGTGCCAAGCACGAGTGCGGGTCTCATTATCTTTGAATTGATACGGCGCAAGTATGGACTTGGACAGGAAGAGGTCAGGATTACAAAGGATGGATATGACATCCTTCTACATTGAGAACTGGATCGGCATGATGGCGTCGGTGTTGTACGGTATAGGTAGACTATTCTCCTCTAACTTTGGGCTTGTATATAGACAGATCAGACATCATAGAAATGAAAGATACCTCTCTATAACGGCCGGCCCCGATGTCTACACTATGTCACGGTGTGTGCCACTTGATGTTCGAAACTCAAAACATCTTTTTTTTCCTCCTCGTCTCTGTACCCATACTCATACCCGTATGACGAACTGTCCATATGATTTAATAAATAATCGGGATATCTACTAAATTTGAGGACAGGTTACTATAATAATTAGAGCATACTTTAGGTATCCTTGAAGTACACTCTGGGTATATTAGGCCAAGTTCTTAATTCATTTTGTCACATCTTACCAAATATTGGTAGATGTTTCAATTATCTGTTGGATCGCCATGCGCTTAAAGAGATACGATCCCTAAACGCACGATGAAACTCTTTCTTTCTTGCCGTACATCTGTAGTTCATGGGTTACTCTGGTAGGGCGTATTATGCCCGACTTGGTGGCAATGTGGGAAACTAATTCATCGACCTCATCTTCTCATCCCCATCCTGTCACTCGTCCTCGCCATTATCCTCGCCTGAGTAGTCTATATCGAGGAAAACGTGATCGATAGGCCCTGAAACAGGGTACTTCTCGAACCACCCATCATACCACGCATAGTCAGAGGCGGGAAAGTTCTCCCAGAACGCTTGCCACTGAGTCTTCACAACACCGAGTTGGAAGAGTAGCCGCATCTCGTAATTATCCCTTCTCCTAGGGAGACACAGCGCTAGCACCTGCATTCCGAGCAGATTCATGTATTTCCAGCCTATAATTCTAGCGGTGGAGTTGATCATCCTATTGTCGTTGATGCCATATCCATAGGAAGTGAACATTAGACGTTGAAGGGATACCAGAGACTTAAAAGACTTCATATCGAGTATTGTTGGCGTGACCCCCCAGTGATAGAGTTGCCACATCGCAGTCACGTTTCTTGGAATGACATTGTAATGGTAGAGTGTTTCCAGATGATATCGTCTGACCATAAACTCACCCCACCAAAACTCTCGCTGAACACTGGCGAAGTACTCCATGTCAATCAGATCTCCATCCAGCTTGGTAGGTTGCTTGCCAGGCGGGTTCTTCAGAACAGCCTTATGCATCTTCGATCGGACAACACCAAGGCAGCATCGGTTGGGGGACCAGTTGGGATCGGGTGGAATACCCCTAGTCTCGCCAGTATGAGGATGCTGGTCAGCAGGTGTATTCCAGAGGCGATACATCGTGTTCCAATAGTGCTCGGGGTTTGGGACGGCGGCAAAAGTCGACGAAAGCTGGTTCATATTGTCGCAAAGCTCCAGGAACTCGCGAAGTCGCTTCCAGTCACCAATCGTCTCAGTGTAGTACTTGATAACGTTCCAGGCGTTAGTGTGACGGATGCCATTACGAGTGCTCCAGTTGTGGCGGTTGTTCCCCGTTGGTGTGATGGTGTTAAATGGGAAACGATGAAGATTGAAAGTAGTCATGGCCAAATCCATGTTACTTTCGCATACGAAGTCTTTGAGAACTTCCCCGAGCAGATTCATGGTGCCGTGTTCAACTTGTTCGACCTTCATGTTGTTGATGAGTTTTGCGATGTACCTGGACCGATCACTCTTCTTGCGGATGTCTTCGACCGCATCGGTGATCGTTGTCGTTAGGGGGTAGGTGTAGTTAGACATCTTGGGGGGAAGGGACACAGATGTTATATGTTAAGAAGAAGAAGAAGAAGTTCACTACGCATACAAAAGAGAAGATTCCAGTGACTGTGAGGAAGGCTGGTGAAGTATGGGTAGTATGACCATAGTGAGAGAAGTAGTGAAGAAGGTCGATGATAGAAATTGGAAGTGAGAAGTCATGACACGAAAAGGATATTTGGGGATAAAGATGCCGTTTTATACACGGCAACTTCAATTTGACTTTTATAGCACTTGAAATCTAACGTTTATAACTTCTAACCCGCAGAAATTTGCAAAATTCATCCAACATATGGTGTTTGGCCAAAGTCAAGTTGTATGTGTGGTGCCAGTATGCGTTAAACTTAACAACTTCTCATCGCCGATCTCGATTAGAGCACGGAAAAGCTCCCTCGAGTTTATATAGTTTGAGTTGACTTGCATTAACTTACAATGTTGTGGGAAATGGCATGCATATATGCTTAATTATCAATCTCTGCCTGGCGAAAAATGGCATCCCGTTCGGACTTCCTCTGTAAGATAGCATGTGCAGTCCATACATCGAGCGCCATGAGCCTAATTTTCTACTTGAGGCGACAAAATGAGTTTAGATGGCCAAACAAAACACTCTTAATTGATTAATTATGCCAGTATCGAACCCTGACCCGAATATTAGTGTCAAGCTTCATCCTAACCTTATGCTCACTGCGCATTCTGCACGCATTAGACGGCATCCAGTGGAACAGTTCCACAAACTCTGGAGTGAGTTACTAAATTCTATCCACGAATTGGGTTAAAGGTTTTACAAATGTTTCGGATACGTCTATGTAGGGAACTGGTTGGCTTTGCAAATGCATCACCAACTCCCATCCGGAAAGTATAACAGTACCTGGACAAAGAAACGCCATAGATAATAACACTCCGATCGCCTCGTCGCAAGTCAGGCATCACATCACATCACATCACATCA
>JABEXW010000498.1:0-22425 GCA_013266185.1 Fusarium sarcochroum | reverse complement strand
CTGATGAGGTGTTGCGAGACAGTATGGAGACTCGTTTAGTAGTAGTATTAAAAAGAGACGAGAAAATCAGTAAGACGTTTGAATGAAAAAAGAAATGTAAATAAAGCTCAAATAATGAGTAGTTTTCAAATATCTTGAAACTTACTAGAGTAGTTTTAATTATTATGAAGATCAAATTTAATATTATGTAATATGCATAGGGCTCGGAGCTCCCGAGGGTTATGTGTGTGCGCTTCCCGGTGAACCTGATTGTAGGCTGGATAGCCAGTCTTTTGAATCATGTACTTTAACCCCAGACTCCTGTAAGTCAGAGACTTGAAAGCTTTGCGACGGCAGGGCAGAGTGTGCAACTCCCCCGTAGACTCAGGTCAAGTTACAGCTACTCGATGTTCGAGAGAATGGTACGGAGAGAATCTCTCGAGCATTTCAATGTGAGGTATGTGAGGTCAAGGGGGGATAGTGCTAGCGTCAATCTGCCACTTCCTGTTCTTTTTTAGGAGAGGAAAAGGCTTGACATCGTCCTTGTATGTTGGTTTATTAAATGACAAGCCTTGGTTTGACAGGTGGTCAGGCGAACAATGGCCCTCTGCTCGGTTTGCCCGGATATCCCCATAATAAACTCGACTTGGTGTAAGGAGCTAGCATGTCTAGCCCACATTAGGTTTGATTAAATGTCAAGCTGTCGATCTGATTGGCTTTTCCGTATTACTGATGCTTGATGCCCCATTTACGCCAAGAATGTTTTTGATACGCTCAGCCTCACCCTCTGTTTTTCAATGCTACAATCAAAGGGGTCATGCTGAATCTCGATAAAGAGTTGGCACCTTGCCCATCCCATGACAGTCTTTCCTCCGATAGGCTCCCTCGTGTTGCTGTCAACGATATTTCAGACGTAAACATGACGGTTAAAGGCAACGCCTCTGCAAAGCTCAAACACAAGCGCATTTCTGCCCCCAAGAGCCGCAGTGGTTGCATTACATGGTATGTTTGAGTACGCCCTTCACGTGGTTGTCCAGATGCTAACCGAGTCTCGCCTCCTACAGCAAGTAAGTAGTGTCATAACGTCTACTAGATAATCCCGCATTTCGTATACTTATCTCTATAGGATTCGACACCTGAAATGTGACGAAACCAAGCCGACGTGCGACCGTTGTTCCAAAGACCAAGTCAAATGCGACGGCTACGCTATGCCTAAACCACGCAAGCAAAATCGACGAAAGCCACGTCCGACAGTGATAGTGAAAATGGTGCCGACCGGTCACGATATCGTTCCTTTATGTTCCAACATCCATGATTATCCCGGTCTGACAAGCATAGAACGGCTGTACTTTCAACATTTCTTACAGTGGACATCAAAGCAACTATCACTCTCCGCCGAATCATCAAACTTCTGGCTACGATATGCTCTTCCTATGGCCTACCAGTCTGATGCTATCCAGTACAGCATAATCGCTGTCGGCGCCTCACATCGACTGTTTATGGCTCGGTCACTCGGTCACTCAAGCCCTGACGAGTTGAGATACTTAACAACTCGTCAATACAACAAAGCTATCGCCTCTATGATCCCTAGCATGTCTACAGGTTCAACTCAGAGCTTACACCAAGTCTTGATCTGCTGTCTGCTCTTCATCTCTTTTGAAGGCCTCAATGGCCGGTACGACGAACTTTTACGACATCTCAGCGCTGGTATAGCCTTGTTCCGCTCACCACTGCCATCATCAACTGGAGAAGAGCGAGCCGTAACGGAAAGACTTGTCGAGATGTTTTGTCGACTTGGAGTAGAGTCGTCCAATTTCTTGGAAGCTGATCCAAGTCTTTCTGGAATAACTGAATGGTTTCGTAATGACTCGGAGCAGCACTCACAGCTTCATGTCTCATTTGACAGTTTAGACGAGGCATCCTACGCTTTGCGCCAATTGGATATTCTCTATGACGACAAACCCTGGCACTTCGAGGGAAGTGACGAAGACGACAAAGCGAGTTTGATGGCGAACTCAAACAATACCCTTCAAGAGGCTCTCCGTGAGTGGGCTTCGCGCTTTGACGCATTCGTCCAGACTAGAAAAGAGGACTTGTCAAGCAAGGAGCAACTTCAGTACCGTAACTTGTGTCTACGTCAAAAGTATTGGCAGATGGCCATCGATTCCTCTGCATCAGAAGAAGCAGCATCGAAACCCCAGACGTTTGAGCCTTTCCTAGAAGCAGCTACAGAAGCAGCATCTCCTCTCATCGCTCTGAGCCAGCCGACCTTTTCGCTCGATGGAGATCTCATCTCTGGGTTAGCTTTCGTCGCATCAACCACGAAGGATGATGAAACCAAAGCGCGGGCTTTGGCCCTATTGTCGAGGCTAAATCGCCGAGAAGGTATTTTAGACAGTCATGATATAGTTGAGATGCACAATCTCGCCGACGCCCTTGAACACTCCGAAACCGAGCCTGACTTTTCTGAATTATGGGAACCTAAAGCGCAGGCAGGAATCCCCAAGATCATTGAGGGATTACGCAGGAGTCTAGGAACATTGGGTTTATAGATTGAGTATTATTGGAAATCTATGTAGGCGATGTTATTCCCGATCGTATTACTGTGCTGTTTCGTTTTTCATGGTAAATCGATGAAAAGACAGTACGGAATGTGGCATGCCGTAAAGCTCATTTGGGTTAAAACGCGTAAACAGACAGAGGTTCGAGCAGTATCCTGTTGATTTCCACCAATCGGACTGTGAATGCTAAATGCTGAAACGCGCTGAAGACTTGAAATCTACCGGATGTAACATCTTGGCCGGGTAATGGTGGATCTTAGCGCCCGGAAATCCCTTTTAAATGGAAAACACCGCTGTTACAGTTTTGATTCCGCTTGCGTTTCGTGTGTTTTTTATCTTCTTTTTCTCTTCGTTCGTTATTTCTTAACTATGAAGTTTGTTCTCCACTCCCTGAGTTTGGCAGCTGGACTGTCCCAGGCTCTGGCTACCCCAGTCCTGCCAAGGGCTGCCAGTTCCGCCAAGAACTTGGTTGTCTTGTGAGGTGCCACTGAATATTAAGGTTGTAAATGTAATACTGACCGTACTTCTTAGTGGTGACTCCTATTCTACAGTTGGCTTTTGGCCTGGAGGTGACTTGCCTGCTGCTGGCAACCCACTTGGAAACCCTGCTTTACCGGGTCAGACCACCGCCAATGGATTGAACTGGGTCGGCTACCTGACCAGCACACTGAACACTTCACTGGTGCTGACCTACGATTTTGCTGTTTCTGGCGCTACGGTTGATAAGGATATCGTTGACACATACGCGCAGTCCTGTGTTGACGACCAGGTGGCTCAATACAAGGAGTATGTCTCGAGCAAGATCAGTGCTGCCGACACACTTGTTGCTGTTTGGATTGGCATCAACGATCTCGGTGAACCTTTCTGGGATAAGACAGATGCGCCTATCACCAAGACAATGGATCGTTATTTCGATCTCTTGCAGACTCTGGCGGACAGCGGATTGAAGAAATTCGCTTTGCTAACCGTCCCTCGTAAGCTTTGTACTCGGTCTCGCTGGAATATTGCTAACTTGTGACCCAGCCTTTGCCGATCAGATTCCTGCCATGAACGGTCAACCCAAGGCCGACCTGGACCGTCTCCGCTCGGGCATTACTTCTTATAACAAGGCTTTGACTCAGCGTGCTGCTTCCTTTGCCTCGTCCAACTCTGGTGTTAAGGCCGTCGTATTCGATACCAAGCCTACTTTCGACACGGTGGTTGCCGACTTCAAAACGTATGGTGCCAAGGATGCTACATGCCAAGGCGGTAACGAGTGTCTTTGGACTGATACGTACCACGCTGGTACTGCTCTGCATAAGGTGCTTGCGAAGAACTTCGCGAAGGGCGTTAGCTCAATCTTCACCTTTTAAGAAAGTGTTCAAGGCATAACAGATAGTGAACAGCATATAGTCGCGATGTATGTAACCAGTATATGCACCTTAATCGCAGTACATATCAACCTATCATTCCTCCTTAACCGTTCCTCCCACTATCCCGGGCGTACTAATGAACGACGTCCCGTTATACTCCTCCCTCTCATCTCTCCCCAGCAGGAAGCTCTCGGGAGGCCCAAGATACGAATCCCTTACCCCGCCCAGGTCAACGACAATCTTCTGAATCAAGATATTTGGCATCAACGCCCAAACACGAAGAGTATATGCACCCTCTTTGGGCACTTCAAACGAAGACGTAGTGTAATTTCCGTGCACTCCCCAGACAGCGTTGGCGACGGCGTGGCCCCATCCTTCTGGCATACTACCACCTATGTTAGGGCCAATGGGTTGAACGAGTGTTGGGTCCGGTTGGTCCTCGCCAGAAGGAAATAGCACAATGCCATATTCGAGAGGCTCTCTGTCTCCAAGGTAATTGGCACCGGGAGAGATGAAGAGAGTCACATTGGTGGCCGAGTGATTGCTGAAGAGATACATTTCATACTCTAGAGCAGGACCTTTACCAATGTCGAGTTTCTCACTGTCAAGAGGGTATAATCCAACACCCGCAAGAGTTCGTCCGTAGTTGCTGATAACGTGGTACTCATGAGATGAGTCGTTGGAGTTACCGTTGTATATGTCTTGGTAGTGCGATGCTTCAATTGAGACGTGTCCATCAGACTCGACAAAACCCTGTTCAAAGTCCGCAGGCAATTTTCGGTTGATGACTGTCGCAAGTACCCGCGGCTCCTCACCTGCATACTTCTCGAATCCACGACAGTCACTTGTCATGTTAATAAGAACCTCGGTCGTGCTGGGAGCTTTTGGAACTGCGTCCCAGTCAATCGTGACGTAGACACGGCTGTCTGTGTCGTTGTTCCCACCAACTGTCCCACTGTACTGCGAAAGTTGGACGTAGTCCTTCGACGATGCTGCGGACCAGTTGCAGGAACTGGATCCTCGATGAAAGATGTCGATATATCGAGACTGGGCTCCAAATGGCTCCAGAGGGGGGAGTTCGAGAACATTGGAAGATAAGGCATGCCACTGGCTGTCTCCTTGTATAGTAGCGTTTGATCCCTCGACGCCTACGCCATATTCACCTCCGAGTGATGGCCAAACATCTTGAACAAACCTCAAGTCCGGAAGAGTATTCCTCATAGGTTGCTGCCAGTATCCATCGTATCCCAAGTGTGTTTCTGCAAGGTCAGATACAATCATTTCAACTGCATAGATGACTTACGATCAAGTATATGTGCCCATTTACCATCAAGGACCTCATTCCATCTTTGGGTCAAATTTGAGTCTTTGTACATAAGATCCAACGATTCCCAGATAACACCATTAGCAGAGTTGCGCTTCTGCCCGGCGTACAACTGATTCTTAGCCCCATAGATCTGAATCTTGTTCACAATCTCTCCACCAAGCACAGGGTGAAGCAGCATCTCAAAGAAAGCAGGCTTGTACTCTGAGTCAAGCTTGTCATATACTGCCTGTGTGTCTTGTCTCAAAGTGGCCCACTGCTCCAGAATGGCTTCGGCTTCGTTGTAATTGATGACTGAGTAGACGTGGGGCTCCAATAGTTCAAATTTGCGACGTGCTGCGTACATGCCATATCGTGTCATGATGTCCGTGATGGCTTCGACATGCTCACTGCCGAACTCTCGTTCAACCCAGGCTTCGATCCACTTTGTCGTGCCCTTGGTTTCCCATCGTTCAGTATCGTAGGCAAGATCTAAGAAATGGCTGATGGGAATCTCTTTGGGTTTGAGATCACCGACGTTGACGATCCAGATCCGACGGGCATTTCTATGGTAGGCCAGAGTCATCTGCTCGGTCGTCTTCTGGAGTTGAATGGTGTTGATCCATTTGTAATTCCTTGGGTCACCGACGTAGTCAAAGTGGTAGTATACGCCTGCACCACCAGATCGCTCTGTCTCGTTCACGAGCGGAAGACGACGGATGTTACCCCAGTTGTCGTCGGCCCAAAGAAGCGTAATATCCTCGGGGACAACAAGACCTTGCTCTTGATAGGATTGTACCTCCTTGTAAAGACACCATAAAGATGGGACGTTGGTCAAGTTTTTCACGCCAAGTCCTTCCTGGATGATAGTGCGCTGGTTATCCACAAGCGTCTCAAGCATGTTAATGATTGCGTCGACACCGAGATCACCCTCAATGGCTGTGTCACCTGTTCCTCGCATAGCCATAGTCCATAAGCTGTTGCGAGCATAAGGCTTGGCTCTCTCAACGCCATAGCGGAAGTACTCATCAATCGTGTCGTTGTTGGTGTTATACTGCCATTCTCCTTCGTAAAAGGTTCGAAACTCATTCTGCGCTCGCATCATGGGTTCGGTGTGGGATCCGCCAAGGACCATCTCGTAAGCATCAAGTAGTGGCTGATTGAGAGGATCATCAATATAGACCATACTACCCCAGAGTGCTGGCCAGATGTAGTTGGCTCGAAGACGCAGCAGCAGTTCCGATACGAGGGCGTAGAATTCGTGGTTATAAGGAGCTTTGTCATTCCAGGTTGCGTTCCAGCGTGAACTGGCTGAGTCAGTATCTAGTCGTGAAGCAAGGTCCCCTACTTACCCAACCCAGCTGGAGAGTCCCGGCTGCTCATCGTTAAGAAAGATACCGCGGTATTTGATCGAAGGCGATGCTTGAACCTTTGGTTTTGAAAGCACAAAGATCTCCTCTCGTTTACGCGTTGGCACATCAGCCCACCAGTACCACGGGCTCACCCCAATCTGCTCACTGACATCATAGATGCCATAGATGGTACCTCTGGGATCACTTCCAGCAATTACCAGGGCTTGCGAAGTGCCATTGATGGGATTTTTGACAAGCTGACTCGTAAAAGCCTCCCACTTGCCGTCGATCTGAGTGACGTCAATAGCACCGTCGTCCACTAGCTTGTCAATAATATCAGAATGGCCAATCGTGCCTACAATGATGACCACGTTGGTAGGATTAGGGTCAGAGTAAGCCGGCCCATGGAAAGTTTGTTGGTCAAGAGTGCGGTACTTAACTTGTTAGTGGACGCTTCTTGGCGGAACTGAATACCTACATGTGTATTGTTCTTTGCATCTACAGGCTCAAACTTGTATTCGGCTGGTGACGCTTTACTCTCTCCATTGCTCAGAGTAAAGTTGGTGCCAGTGACACGCCCAAAGTCGGTAGCAAGGTCTCCTGCAGCGCGAATCACGCCCCAGTACTCGTCTTTGGAAACGCGAATCTGGCCCGTGCCGGAGTTTCCTCCCACGATTTGGAAGGTATCGTTTGAGGCTTTGAAGGTGACGATAGGCTGTTGACCTAGGCCTGATACGAATGGTATCAGGCCTAGCAGAGTAAGTGACAGCGTCGAAACTATCATGGCTAGCAACTAGACGTGATTTGTTTGAGGGCCATCAGGGTCTTTGGTTTGGTCAGAGTTTGTTATTTTTTACCCTGTTTTATACGTAAGTACCGGATAAATATGAGAGCTATGCTTGGCTAAACGGGTTTAGGCGCCATTCGTGGGACCATAACCCAGTATACCCACGTTGGATATGATCATCATAAGGTTGCATCAACCCCGCCAAACCAGGTTTCTTATTAGCCATAACGCCGACTGGAGCCTCGGGCTGCTTGGCCGCTGTGATTACCCAATCAACATTCTGCGAGCCCATGAGCTCAGAAAATCACGCGGTACTTGATGGGTAAATGAGTCTTGGTGACGATGATAAGTTGAGGGTTATCAGATATATAGCTCACTGGGGAATTGATAACAGAGGAGTTCGCAGACACTGCGGGGATGTCACGGCCATAAGAGCAATAATAAGGGCAGATAAAAGCCGGGCCACGACTATCATGGTCGAGGTGTGCAAATCGATTACTCCCTACGTGCTTTAACTGTGGGGCTAGTTCCGGCATAATTAGCTTAATGGCTAACAGCAACTGGTTATTCTGTTTTCAAGACAGAGGCTTTACAATACTTGGGTATTTAAAGGATGAACCGACAGAGAATACTCCCCTTTGCTGTTATAATAAATAATAGGGCATCTAACTGCGAAGTTATTTATGTTTACATTTCAGTCTGAACCTAGGGATTGTTTCTTTCTTCTGGCCATTCCTCTCCCACGCCTGAAGACTGCCGCAATGCTCTAGAAACTGGGGGAAGTTCCCGGTAAGATTCTTCCCCTGGTTGAATCATGAATTCGTCCTCGAATCCAACCCCATATGATCCTTCGTTGGCATCTTGTGTTGCCAAGTCCACGATAGGACTCTGCTGCGGCAAATTTACACGACAAGGATTAGCCTCTTCAACCTCGCTTCTCACCTCAACTGACGAGGTTAGACTCTCCAACACTTTCACCTGATGTTCGACCCATTCTTCTTCGCGGAAGTCGACCTTGAGACGTATAGATCTGAGATCGGGCCATTGCTCTGTAAAGTCCTCCCGTTCAAACCACAAGTGGAATAAATGTAGAATTCTCCGGCTGTACATGGTGAATCCTTCTTGATAACCCAAGTCGTGCGTGAGAATAAGCTCTTCTACGGTATGGGGAATGCCGGTCTCGAGGCGGCCTTCGTCGTTACCATCAGAATGATCAAGGGAAAAGCCTTGGTCGTCGTCATCAGAATGATCAAAGGCAAGGTTCTCGTCATTGTCATCAGTATTATCAAAGAAAAAGTAGTCGTCGTCATCATCAGAACGACCAAGGATAAACGCGAGCGGGATCTGGAGGTGCTTGAGGTTGAGCGAGGCGAGCTTTTCGAGCGTCCCCGTGACGTCCAACTCATCATGTTCGTAGAAGCCTACAGACATACAGTTGACAGCTGATATGGTAAGGCTTTGTAAAGTGTTGCGCACAGGTTTCAGAGCCGGCGCAAGCTTTTCGAGCTCAATGACTGGTCTATTATTAAGTGGATTGTAAAGATCTGGGTCGTATTGCCATTCCCATCGAAGTGATTTGAGGTTTTTGGTCGCTTTTAATACTTCGCACAAGGTCTTCTCACGAAGAAAGGCCAGGTCCAGAGACTCAATTGGTGAAGACGGACATGCTGATGGCCAAGGGAATTTGATGGGTGCGGCGTTGGGGCAGCGAGCAGACAGAGACTTGAGAGCCGGCAGATAGAAGAAAATCAGGGTATTTGCCAGATCTAGATCATCTGGATCTCTATATGTTGTCGTCCAAGGCATAGAGATGTGTTCCAGTTGATTGAATTTTGGCAACCCATGATGGGACGAACCCAGGAGAGCCGTATGAAACAGCTTTCCAAGAAGAGACGATTTTGAGGGAACTGCTGGGGAGTCCCTGTGTAGTGCATGATAGTTCATCTCTCTTCCCCGTGTGAAATTAGGACCCAGGTGAAGCCGTGTCAGATTATGAGTCTGAGTCAGCAACAGTGCGACAAATGCTGCAACACGTCCTTGCTGAAGATCTTCGACCCAGGAATTGGCATAGGGGACGCCTGTCTTTCTGATTAAAGAGACAAATTGACTCAGTTCATTTGCGTACATCGCTGAAGGGATCGTAGGTAGTGCATAATCTATGAGATAATGTTCGCAGTACTTAGAACCACACAAAGTGACGCTGCGAATATAAGTCGCCAATTGAGGTTTCTCAAGGATACTTCGTAGTAACAGCACTAATGAACAATGCTTTTGAGGCCATTCATTTGTCTGGGGAAGGCCTGGGTTGGGCTCCCAAGTCCAGTCGAAGCTAGCGTAGAGTAATGGCTCAATCCGGGCGTGCAATGTTTTGCAGGTAATATTGAGCGCCTGAACTTCACTTCGAGGAAGATTTTCCACGACCAAGTAAAGGATCTCATTAGGAAGATCTAGAAAGGAGCTCATGTTGGATGACAACGTCAGCAGAAGATGAAGAGGTGAGCTTTACCATTGTTGGGTGAGATTCACTCAAGTGTGGGGTCAAACTGAGACCTCGAATCATGGATGGAAATTTCGGGAATCTTCTATCATCATTGACCACTCTTTAGGAGAGGAGTTACCCACTGAGGCTGTGGTTGGTAAGACCAACAAACACGACACAGATTCGTTGGTGAGGTGATGGCTCCCCCAATCATTGTTAATGGTCAATCTGAACTCGTGAAAGTCATCCAATCATCGGTGAGATGGCCGAGTTGGTTATGGCGCCAGGTTAAGGTTAACCTTAACACCAATTCCTGGTGGAGCAATCCTCCTGGGTTCGAGTCCCAGTCTCATCAATCTTTATTTTTTGCTCATTGTTTATCTTCTATCACTCTCCTCTGCTTCCTTCGACACTTGACGCTCAAGCTTGAGAGCTTCCAACCTTGTGACAAAGTCAACCTGTTAAATAATGTCACAATATGACCAAACAGGTAACTCGAGACAGTTTTGGTACTGTGCCGCTCTCGTGTATGTATTTTGAAAATCAACCAATGAGAGGGATTTCCATAGGTCGGCTTCGTCGGTTCTCATTCACTTCACAAGTTAAGACAATACATGCCCATTGAGACCGTAAAACGCCAAAAAAGTAAGCCACATCCAGTTAGCAATAGTTGAAGCCCAGACCACTGTCAACCCACATCCCGAGTGTCCCCTGTTAGAAGCTAACGGCCAGAGAAACAAGGTTAACCGTAATCTGGTCCCTGACCCTTGGCTGCTCCGTGATGATCCACTTGGTACGAAGAGGGATTTTATCAATCTGATAAAATATCGAAAACCATCTGATAACTCACAGTCTATTCACATTCCAGAGCTTTTGATTCGCGGAGTTTCGCGGTGACCCATCAAACCCACATCAGGGACAATTTCCCACCGTCTTAGTGCAACCCTAACCACTGTCAAAGCGGCCTCTTGCTCCATTTCAAGACCCTGGGCCGAATTTGATTCCCAGATAGGAAGACATGCTTGAAAGGTCCAGTCAGAAAAACGCGGATATCTCCGATTGAAATATTTTTGCGTTCCCCTTTGCGTTCATCAATAAATTGTGATAAAAACGTTAGCAATGCCAACAAAACTTTGCCAGCGCTCGGTTCCGATAACCGAACCTGACCTTTCTTTATACATCTTGCCCATATCGCCTGTCGTTAAGTATGAAGACTTTGACTTTGTTCGGCCTCTGTCTTGGGTTCATACCATTTGTTAGTGGTCGTCAATACATCTGGCCTTCAGAGTATGATGAGATCGAAGACATATTTTCCTTGCAGAGCGGATATCTCGGTCGAAACTTCTCCAGTGGTAAGCATCCCCTATAGCAGATAGAAGACGGAGCAGGTCGTTAACATCCTTCGTCCCAGGTGTCACTCCTTGCTCCCAGGGCGGTAATGTCAAAGGACGGCAAAATGCGGCACAATGGATCCGTACAGCCTTTCACGATGTGATCACACACGAGAAAAGCGGTAAAACAGGAGGTCTGGACGCTTCTATCTTCTTTGAGACCACTCGCCCCGAGAACAATGCGAGAGCTTTCAATAACACCTTCAACTTCTTCAACTATCTGACCTCTACCAAGGCGTCTGCTGCAGACCTTTTAGCCATGAGCGTCGTTGTCTCGCACAGCGCTTGCGGTGGGAAAACCAAGATTCCTTTTCGATATGGCCGGCTCGATGCTGACGAGGCTGGTCCTTTCGGTGTTCCCGAGGCTCATTCCTCTCTCGATACTACACTCAACCGCTTCAAGGCTGCTGGGTTCAACAAAGAGGAAATGATTACTCTCGTTGCCTGTGGACATACTCTTGGGGGTGTTCATAGCAATGATTTCCCCCAGATTGTGCCTGGCTCCCAAAACATGTACAATGATACTGTCGAGCCATTTGACAGTAGTCCACATGAGTTTGACAACAAGATTGCCACAGATTATGTGCAAGGCAGCACCAGCAATCCCCTTGTGATTGGTGCTAACAACACTCTCAATTCAGACAAGCGCATTTTCAGCTCTGACCGCAACAAGACAATTCAGTCTTTTGCTAAAAAGGCATCTTTGTTTGAGTCTCGTTGCGCCAAGCTGTTTGAGCAAATGATTGATACGGTTCCAAGGGAGTCACGGCTGTCGAGCCCTCTTGAGAGTGTCGACATCAAGCCGTATATCGTGGAGCTGTCCCTCAACGGCGATTTTGATCTAATCTTTCGGGGTCGTGTCCGTGTGCGAACTACCGAGGGTGCTCGTGCAGGCCGTGATCCCACCAATCTTGCCATTCATCTCACCTATTCGGACCGACGCGGAAAAGGGAACATCCAGATCGAGACGACATGTTCTGGCGCCTCTGCTGGTCTTTATGGCGAGACATTTGCATGGTACGAGTTCTCGACCACCATCGAGCAAACAAAGGGCATCAGCAAGTTCAAGATTCACCTTACTGTTCCATCTAGTGGGAAAAAGACGACTTTCAATAATCAGGGAAAGGGCTATCCTATTGACGATACGCTTCTATACCAATCAACAGAGTCTTGTGTTGCAAGAACCAGTGTTGGGGGCTACAGAGCTATGACAGCGACCGTTGCAGTGATCAAAGAGAAGTCGTCTCTGCCTCTCACCATGAATCTTGCACGTATTGAGAAAAGGTCCGGGACGTTGATGCAAACCAGGACCATTGAGAGTATCAAGTTCGAGGCCACTGAAGAGGAGAGAGGTGGATACATCGTCTTCAAAGCGCCCTTGCAACTTACAACTATTGGATGGAATACTAATTTCGATATCAAGCAAAATGGGAAGAAAGCTTCGAGTATTCCCTTTCTTAAGACCCAGGTGTGCAGTAGGACATAAAACTTAATTGCTTGGCGGAGTAGATACTTGGATCATTCAATCTAGTAATAGATAATTCAGCCTGTTCATAAGCAAATGCCTTCGCGACGTTACTTGGCCGGTAATCATGTTGGACCCGGCTGTATAGATATTGATAATTCACTACTACAGATATTGAAGTTGAGGTCTTATATGGTAGGAACGAATAACTTGATATGAAAGTATTCGATTCTTTGAATGACGAGAACTAAAACCTTTGGATATACATATCCTTGCTCGGTTTCGAAACTATCATCATCACAGGACAGTGCAATAAGGCTCCTCATTCTTCGCAACGCACTTGGCTGTCTGAAGCGAGTTGATCTTGACCCAAACTCCTGCACCCACGGACTGCTGTTGCCCACGGGGCCCAAATTTGACGTGGTACTTGCGATTGGCGTAGCAGAAGGCGTCAACATCAGTGCGCGGAGAGTGGAAGTAACCTCCACGGGAAGATCGAGCCGCTAGATCAAATTGTTTGCATTTGACCGGCTTGGTAACGGTAGTGAGTTGGCATAAGTGAGGGGTCATTCCCAAATCCGCCCATTTGGCGGCCCAGGGTGTGTCGTTCTCAAAACGGCCGCATGGGGGGCCCTTGCACTCGGAAGCTTCAACGGTGGAAGAGCTGCCGAGAAGCAGAGTTGTGACAGACAAGATGGCGTAGAGCTTCATGTTTATGGATAGAGGTGGAGTAAACTGAAGTGAAAGTCGATTTTGAGTGCATGTGAAAACTGGTAGGTCTGAGGTTTTGCAAAGGCCTTGGCTATCATGAAGTACCTGGCCAAAGTCATTCTTATATACCTCTAAAGGCATTGTTCACTTCATCGCCTTCTCTAATTATAACACTTTATTTACCCCAGATAGATCAAGCCAGCGAATTATGAACTCGTCTTCATGCGCTAACTGAAAGTTTCCCCGTGCTTACAGTAACAAGAACCAATGACGAAGGAGGTCGCGGTGCGGCTGAGAAATAAAACAACTAACTTGCAGATCTAGGCTGCTGTAGTGCTTTTTCTAATTATGCTTCATACTGTTAGGGTTGTGTTTTCACCGGATCAATTTACCATTAAAGGAAGGTGGGAGCACATCATAGTTGAAAGATTCTTTCAATTACTACAAGCATTCTTATAATTGCAGCTTAAATAGCGAAACCGTATTTTCGCACCAATGAGTTGTCGTGACAAGTAAATAGTAGTGGCGGGCCTATGCTGCTGTCAATCTCTAGGCTAACACATGCAGCTTACGTGACTATAAATAAGTGTATATAGATCTAGGAAGTGGTTGTGAGAATGGTTAGCCCGCGCCGTGGGTTAAAAGCGCAGTGAAACTTGGGTACAGGGCGAAAGAGACTCGCATAACGACCGGCTCGGGTACACAGCCAATTAGAATGAATAGAATAAAAAAGACCCCTTAACACACCTAATTTTTGCAAACCGTTACCTCACACTATAACGGTCAGTGAGGCGAGTTACTGCTCTGAGGTACAAAGAGATTGTTAGGAGTATCCTCACTTCTTCGAGGTGAATTGTTTGTTGTCCGCTACCCAAGTCTTCAAACTTGCGGCCGCTGACTTCCACTGGCTATCTGAGCCGTAAAAACAGACTCGTCTAACCTGTGATCTTGATGAAGTCACGAGGAAGATTGCACAAACTCACTAGCAGGAGGAGGAGCCTTGCAAGAGACCCAAAATGCGCTGTAGAGAATGACCTCACAGGAGGAGAGCGTAACTGGGTGTGTAGGTACGTGTGTGCGCAGGTGGGTTCATGTACCCAAGCCTTACCAAGCGCAAGAGTGACTTCCAGCAGCAGACCAACACTCACTAGCCAAGAGTAAGTAACTCGGATAACGGTAGACGAAAACGGAGTGAGAAGTGTCTAACTGGAGCGTTTTCTCCACAGTTTGTCTGTATGTTGCGCTAGTGGGAGGTTCCCCAGCCACTTCGGCTGAGGGGTTGGGCACGCGTTACGCGACTTGACACGACGCGACACGACACGACACGACACGTCGTGAATGAGACTCCTAATCAGAACTGACTTGCTGATTTCGAGTGGGTACCTCCCTCCAGCACCGTCATCAGGCGAGAACGACTTTAGGGATGTACCTCTTGTTGTAGTTTGATGTACCCCTGCACTGTAGCTCGGAGCGGACTCTCCGAAGCCTGTTGCAAATGTCTCCGACTGGAACGGAAGTCAGTTAATCCGTCCGCAAGTATTAATCCACGTGAGTGGGGAATCGATTATCGAAGTACCCTACATCAATTTTTTACGAGCCATGCGCATTGCAACACTCGCCTAGAGCTCGAGCAGGGATTTCAGTCAGAGAAAATAGAGGAACATGAGACAGGAATAGATTTGGAGGCCCAAAGGAATGGAGTTTCTATCCCAAAATACCGCATACAATTAATATCATGGGTAAAGATGGATGATTTATTTGGCACAGATCTTGCTTGCTAGGGAAACGAGACTCTTCAGTACTCAGGCAATATACGTAGGGAATTTTGAAAATTATCTCATTGACCAGAAAGATGGAAGTGAGTCGGCCAAGTTCCTAGATTTATCAAATGTTCATGCGTTGTATTGCTGAACTACCTTCGATATTGACCTCAATCGTAGGGATGGACTATCCCCGGATTAATCTACAGTCCAGAACAGGGTCGGACATGCCGCTGAAAGGATAGCATGTACATCACTACGAAGGGAAATCCCTTGTCTACATCGCTGGCTGTCTCTAGCCTGCTCCTTAAGCAGTGATTGAGATACTGGACCGCTTGCTTACTGAAACGTAATGTGAGTCCCGATCAGGAGATGGACAGATTTGACGAGATCAGATGTGGGGGTTGAGGTTTATGAAAATCTACGACATCTTGCGTTTGGAAGCGGCGTATTCCTGAAACCACACAATCATGATGGTGATTTCTAAGTTGACTCAGTAGCCATATCTCGGGCATACAAGAGGGTAGAAGGCTAGCCCAATCACAATCACCTTATGAACAAGACCTTCCACCGCAAACTAAAGCTCGTTGAGCATTTTCGGATATCATAGCAAAGCATTTGTTTCTGCTACTCTGCTCAACCGCTAAATACCAGCTGCTGGATCATAGTATATACTAGGGAGGCTATGAAAAACGGGGACAATAGTGATATTCATATTTTGTTGATAAGGGCACAGGGAGATATCCTAGACAAATCAGGCAACGACCAAAGAATTTAAGCTTCTGGCAGGAGACTCCAGTAAACGATTAAATGCTAATGTCCGAAGTTGACGGCAAATCCCTGATTACGAGATCTTCTTGCGAATGTAGTGTGGTTCAGCTTGTCCGCTGTCACTGTCTCGGGCCTTATAAGAGACTTTGAGGCTGATCTTTTTCTAGTCAAGACTTGAGGCAAGATCATTTTATATATTATTCTTGCGCAAGACTAATCTACAGAACAAGCATTTCCATCTGGAATGGTATCAGAATTAGAGGCTACAGGAATATACTGAATAGAACAGGTAGAACAGCGCCACTCCATATGTAATTCGCCCTTGAAGCACCATTTTCAACCGTAGTAGGCTCTGCTTCGTCAGATGTCGTAGATTCTGTTGCATCGGAGCTAGTAGGCTCTGTTCCATCAGAGGTAGTTTGTGTGGCTGAGAAATGCCGAGAGACGGCTGTGGATATGCCTGTCGCCGTCGGTATATCCTCATCGTTGCTACCAGATAGCGTAGTAGAGGCGGAATCGGTCGGTTGCGAGGATTTAGTTGTTTGGCTTACTTCCGACGTGGTAGGAACGGTATCAGACAGCGTATTTGAGGATGCGGGCAGGTCGACACCACAAACGGCTTTCGCATCAAATGTGAAGGGAATTTTCCAAGCATTACAATTGTCGGTATGTCTCTCAATCGAGTCTAGGTCATTAGAGAAATGATTACTCATATGAAATTAGTATTGAGACTCATCAGGCAAGACGTGATCATCGCACTTCTCAGCCAAACAACAGAAATAACTTTCTCGACGTTCTTTTAGCGTGCATGCACAAGCCTTGTTATCTTCGTTGCATTGGTTCGTGAAGTAATCGAACCAGCAACCATTCTATTACAAATATCAAATAGGTATGTACCAAGAGCATACTTGAAGGCAGAACTCACATCGCAATCTGCGTCTTTATGTTGTTCTTCCTGGTCAAAGGATTGAGGTGAGGCAGCCACAAGGCTACCGAGGATGCCAACAAGCAGCAAAGAGCTAGATAAACGAGTCATGATACGAGATGCTAGACTAGAGCCGCACAGAATACAGAAGGAACAACCGTTCAAGAGCGAACGATGCAATTTTAAGTAATGCTTATACATGGATAAGATCGTAACCCCTGGCCTCTACTTAACCGAGTCTGAAGAATAAGCGAGGAAGCGATTGGCTTGATTGAGTTATGAGCAGGGTCCGGAAATTAGATCAGGCAGGGTGTAATTAGACCCAGCGAATTAGAGCTATGAAATAAAGCTTGGCAACGCTTGTGCCTCATCTCGTGCCTACAACATTTTAACCGGTTGCTGTTGACTCATCGGTCTAGATGGTTTGAAATGGGTTAGGCTAGATCGTTTGTATGGTTTGTTGCGTGAGGGCTAGATTAGAAGACCATTACGCAGGGAGAATTAAGCCCAACCCTTGAGATAATGATATCCTCCTCCCACTTCCGAACAACAGTATATATAGAACAGCACAACACATGTGATCAAAACTAGTTCCGACTGGAGAGGAACTTTTTATAGTGAATAGAATGAAACCTTTCTTAGACCGAGTATACTTTCCTGGAGGTTCGCTCTCGCTTAGAAATTTGAGTTGGCATGAGCATGAGTAGCTTGCGGAAGAGATTGACCGAGTTCTGGAAACCCTTCGAGTCTCCAAAGGCTTTTGTCGAGCACGCCTGCAGGTAAAGCAACAAGCTCAGGTAAATTCGTATGCGATGTTAAAGTTGGGTGATTGACTAAATGAAATTGACGATATGCAGCTGGGTAGAATATTGCACGGTTCTAAATTAATTCTCTCGAGTCTTAAATTTTCTTCTTATAAAAATGTGAGTCCAGAACCTGTTTCAATCGAGCTAGAGACGACCCGATAAGAACGTGGCTGACGGTCGCAAAGGTAACCCAACTTGGCTACACGTGACTCCATCCAACAGTTTTGGCCCCCAATATTTGCTGCCTCGCATTAGTATGAGCTATATTTAGAAACCTTGCATTATCTACATCTAAATGTGCGCGACTGCTTCTCGATTTTAACCACGCATCTCACGGCAAACGCTGCGTCGTTACTTCAACTTCTCAACGCCAAGGCATCGCGTCCTCGTTACTCACCACAAAGCCGCCATGTATCAGTCATTTCATTCCTATCATCTGACGCGACCTTATCCGTACCGATGGTTCTCTCCCCTCGCGCTCATGGGCGGCATCATCGCCACTGTCGGCTTTTCTCTCTTGAACGTGGCATCCCAGGGTTATACAACGTACAGCAACTCAACAACAAACCCCAATGAAACGCTGACTCATCGAGACTGGCTCACAGGGTGGCCTTCTTTCCTGGTCGGTACCGAAGTAACTTGCCAGAGCTCTTCGTTTGCCCTCCAGAGTCAGATCTATACGAACAATACCGCCCTCCCGTTCAGAGTGAAAAGGGTCTGGAGACCCGATGAAGATGGTGAACAGATCGACATGGGAGTTTTGGAGTACTACAATCAGCCCTTGGAGCAGTGCAACATCACACGCATATTTACAGAGATTGATATCAGAACCAGTCGTTCCTCGTCACAGATAGCAATGATGCCTGTGGGCGGATCAGTTACCGGCGAAACGATTTGCTACTTTGAAACAACTGAGGGCCGCACCTATCTCGAACTTATGGTCATCTACGATCCCGTCGCATCTGGCCAAAACAGTATGCGTTCCTTTGTATACAGTAATCAAACTCGACAAGCAAACCTATACTGGGCCAGCTCTATGATGCGTTACTACTGGGCAGATCTGATGTGGAAATTTGCCGAGGCCAACAAAAAGTGGGAGAACCGCTGGATCAATGGCAACATCCAATTTCAACCAAGAGGTTTCAAACCAGGCCAAGACAAATTCACAGAGGACGATATCATGGATAAGAGTGACGACTTTTTCCGAGTAGGATGTTTTTTGAACCAGAATGTGGATCCTGATGTCGTCGCCCACTTTGACTTTTGTCAGCAGAACAACATCACCGATCTCGATTCGAAAGATACACAGAAAGAGCTACGCATGCCTGGTTTCTGGAACTCAGCCAACATCTTATCAAAAGCTATGTATTTTGCAATACTAGCTGATCTGGGACGAGATGACGAGTATATGCCTAACCTTCTCAGTCGATCAAAACTGCTGGAAGAGTTCACTCAAGACTTGACAAAGACTGCAAAGAACCTCGACTCAGGTTTCTCATGGGGTATCAATAGAGCTGTCGCCAACTACACATTTAAGTCATCTGACTTCCCAGACGTCGACCTTAGTGTGGCACCATCAGTCCTATCTTCGAAATATCTCTGCAAGGTCAGGAAGCTCAAGAGTCCATTGAGTCTGATAATTTCGGTTCTGGTTGCCGATATTGTTCTTCTCAGTTCAACTTGGAAGGCCTATGTGTGGACAGTGGATACGTTTTGGGTTGGCAAAGCTGCAACTCTACCACCTTGTGCTTGTTATGGTCCGAATGCAGAAGATCTAGAACCGGTGGAGGAAGAATCCGTGCCGTTGAACCCATTGGGTCAGAAGATTTCACCACTTGCATCACCGAGACCTTAGTGAGAGTTGCTCACGTGTTGAACGACACTGATGAATGAGACAAATGAAGCCACCAAATTTGATCGCCCAGATGCTCTTTAATCCGTGCTATATATGCTGACGAGGTGACGATCGTCCCTCCATCTAACGAGCAAAAAAGAGTGATGCGGCTTGTGTGGATCGAACACACGACCTTCAGATATCGAATGATAGTGATTGAAGTTGGACTTCAGTCTGACGCTCTCCCAACTGAGCTAAACCCGCTTGGAGATTCGGCGTGTCTGAATGGCCTTGTGAGGGCCATTAGTGTAAAAGTGGGGTTCCGCGGATTCCTATGTAAGTTTATGGCATGATTTGTGATCATCATGAAGTTGCCGAGTAAACCTTATGAAGCAATCTCATAGATCGACTGCTTGAGGGTATGGTCCATCATGTCATCTTATTGTGGTCTTGACTGAAGCCAGCAGAAGCCAATTCACATGATCGGCTCCGCTTTTAGCAGCCAATGAGGAAATTGATACGAACTCAACTGGGATTGCGACATACTGATTGGCCCTTAAAACTGTCACAACGCTAGGCATCTAAAGGTTTCTATGCGGTCAAGCGACTGACCCATAGAATGAACAACTTCAACCAATGACCAGTAGCTTCCTGTCGACCTGCGACAACTACAGTCTCTAAATAACTGTTGTCATGACATGACACTTGCAACAGTTTTGGAAGAGTACCTGAGACGCTAGCAGATTAGACCACTAATAATTCCAAGCTTTTATGCCGAGCCATGATTAAAGTCTGCTTTATTTATTGACTTAAAAGCAACCTTCTCGCGACCCTCTGAACTAAGGTTTTTAAGTTGCTACTTGTGTACTATTGTATTATTTAACTATGTTTTGTGCTTCTAAGAGAAATGAAAAGACAGCCTCAACAATAACAAAGAACACGGCCGTTACTTCTGGCTAGCGTTTGCGGCGTCGCGACATTCATTGTTTTGGGTCTCACACTGGGCGATACCACCAGAAAGTTGGCCAGAGTTAGCAGCGTTTGCGCAGGCGTTGTGCTGAATATCACAGGATCGGCCAAGAGCTGCTCCGGCGCCTGTGAACGTGTTTCCATTCACAGAGAAGGGTCTGTCGCCAGTCGAGGAGACGACAGGTGGAGCTGGTCCACCGAGAGTACCAGTGAAGGACTGGACATTTATTCCCTCTCCATCACTGGTTCCTTGTCCTTCGCCGGCTTCCTGTCCATTACCGGCTCTCGCTCCATTATCGGTAGTCTCAGTAGCCTGTGCATCGCCTCCAGAGGTGACATTAGGTACGATTGTGGTGGTGATGACAGAACCACTAGCACTGAGACCCCCAGTAGCGCTAGCTACAGCAGTCTTTTTCTGAGCAGCACACCCCTTTCCTGCATTTCTCATATCTCCAACCGCACTTGCGTTGTTGTTAGCCACTGCAGTTGATGCAACAGCAGCGGCAGAGGTAGCAGCTCCGCCAGCGCCACCAGCAGATGCTCCATTGATGACCGTCGCAAGATCAACAGCTCCCGTAACCGCGGCCACAGAAAATGAAGCCAGGTCAACTAGGTCGGTGGCGAAAATTCCACCAGTACCAGTGAATGTTTGAGCGACATCAGCGACAGCAGATGAGATCTCCTCCTCTCCGGCATCTAGCACGAGTAGATTTTGGGAGTAGATGCAGCCGAGATCAGCTTCTTCATCATCGCAAGAATTTCCTTTTCCAGTGGAATCATCGGCCTGCGCACTGTCAGTAATGGTGAATACAAGTTAGCGATACAATGTACTCACACTTCCAGGTGCAAATGTCCCACTCAAGAGAGCCAAGCTGGGGTCTGCACCAATGCCTGCCAATTGCTTGGCCAGTTCAAGAGTAACAGCCTTGTTTAGAGCACCAGCATTATCAGAAGCGGCATCCTGATGTTGTGTGAGGGCCGCAATCTCTGGATTGACTGCTTTGTCGGTACAGAGCTTGCTGGCGACGCCCACACCAGCAGTGTTCCGTTCGATGGCCTGGAAAAGCAAGGATCCAGCCATGCCTCGAAGATCACCAGCCGCTTTCGCGTTGGTGAAGGCTTGATCAGCGGTTTCCTGCTTTAGGCAAGCCAGGTTGGTAACGCTGCCTGCGCCACCGGCAGCAGCAGCATCACCCAAGAGACCAAAGACAGGGTCCTGAATCTTCTTGGGGTTGTTAAGATTCAGAAACTCTCGAGTAATGGTGAGGACAAAGTCGTGAGAGTGTTCTTGCGGGACTTGTCGTTTTCGAAGAGATCGTGTTTCGTCGCGAGCGATATGTTTGTGGTTGGGACTGCGAAACACGGGAGAAGCCGTGGCAAATCCGAGGTAGAGCGTTATGAATGCTGAAGTCAACTTCATGATTGCGTAGGATATTAGAGTGATTAGAAATAGAGAAGATCGATGAATGAAAGAATTGACCGTCCTGCAGTCTTGGAAAAGAGAGTAAGGCAGAACAGACAAACGAATTGAATAGCAAGAAAGCTCGCAGAGCCTCGAAACAGTGAATGGAAGGTAGAATAGACGACTTTGCAATGCTTAATGACTGGATGGAGTGAGTATTAGACATGAGGACATCATCTCACGCTTTATAGTCTTGGAAGATTTGAATCCATCGGACCCCATTCCCCAAACTTGACTCTTCACACGCACTCGAAACAGTGTCTTGGACAATGTTCAGACGAATCTTTTCTCGGCGCTTTCAGAAACAGGAAGCATCTTGTTCCGAGCCCCGTGCCTAGACCTGAGAACCGAACCAGATACAAGTGTGACAGAACTTGCGACAGCCCGCTGCACTGTCAATACGATAGATTGGTCCACGGAGTTAAAACAATTCAGAACGCAGGTATAGCTCTTCTATGCCACAGTTTTGTAATGTCTTTTAATAATTCTTAGAAAGCTATAGAATCTTTTAATTAAAC